>JAMKCH010051560.1:0-21717 GCA_023653785.1 Ophioderma brevispina
AGTTTTGCCATACAAGTTTTGTGATCACGTTTTCGAGGGTTGGTCATTTGGGGGTCAAAGTCATTCAGGGATCATTTTTGGGTAGCTACTTTGGCCGTGTTTTAACGTATGGATATGACTTTTATGTGGTGGTATGAGTTTCATTCAGTCATTCACACCTTTACGAGTTTTGTGGTCATACGCTTTTGAAGGATCATTTTGGGGTCAAAGGTCATCCAGGGGTCTTATCGGGTAAGCTTGGTCCGTGTTTTGACCTATGGATATGAGTTTTGGTATGGTGGTAGAATTTTGCCGTAACGAGTTTTTGGGTCATGTTTTCGAGGGGCTCAGGGTCATTTTGGTGTCAGGTCATCCAGGGGTCATTATCGTGGTCGTGCTTGGATATATGGATATTAGTTTGGTATGGTGGTAGTAGTTTTGCCATACAGTTTTGTGACAAAACGTTTTCGGGGGTCATTTGGGGGTCCAAGGTCATTCACCTTTTTATCGTATGGATATAGTTTTTGAGTGTTGGTGATTCACTCGTAACGCGTTGTGGTCCAGTTTCGAGGGGTGGCATTTTTGATTCAAAGGTCTCCGGGGATCGTTATCGGGGTACTTGGCCGTTGCTTTGACGTCTGGATATAAGTTTTGGTATGTTGGTAGATTTTCGCCGTACAAGTTATTGTGTCACGTTATCGAGGGGTTATTTTGGGGTCAAAAGGTTGTAGGACGGCCATTATTGGGTAACTTGGCCGTGCTTTCAACCCATGCTTTGACGTATGGATATGAAGCACCCTGGGCGCTAATTAGGTAAAATACATTCCTGTATACTCATCTGGCGGTATGCTCCTAGTGGTAAGCTAGGGTTTGCCCCTCATCAAGATCAAAGGTCAAATGGGGTAAACATTGGTGTTGGTGTATGGTACAGAAACTTTGATGCCAAAAATCTTTAGGTCACAACAAGGTCAATCCCCCAGGGTCATTCAAAGATCAAAGGAGGTCAAATGGGGTAAACTTTAGTATCCAGGTGAATCTTGGTGGGCGGGGCGATTGTTGATGAAAATTTTAAAGCTACATGACAAAGGACATCAGGTTCATTCAAGTTCAAATGAATCGCAAAACCTGAGGGTCATTCATCCAGGTGATCGCAAAACACAGGTAATTGGCCAAATTTCCAAGACCCCTAGTAAAATACCATTCAAAGAAACCACCAAGGATCCAGAACTCTATGGTATGCACAGAAATGCCCTCTTATGGCCCGCATATGACCTGAATATGACCTCCAATGACCCTACCTACTTGACCTTTGACCCCTCATAAAACCTTCTTCTTCCAAGTTAGTCTATATCCACCCACTTGCGCAAAGCTAAACCACTGGCAATACCCATGGCGCTTATTGCCATTGACCTGTATGACCCTATAAACCCCTCATGACCTATGACCCCACAACTATGAATTCCCTAACCCTCCCAATTGATGGGTTCTGCATCATTGATTGCACTCGTTATTTAAATTGTTACGCCGAATGTTAGGATTCTAGTTGACCATTGGTTTCAAGATAGTCCACAGCACTGAGAGAATTTCCCACTCACCTTGTTCTCACTCAGCATTAAATCATCCACACATATTTCCAGACGTGACTCCTGTATCTCTATCAATCTCACCTGGCACTATTGATAGTAGTAAGAACTAGAATTTCGCGGTTTCTCGGCTTTCGCGCTCACTATAGTCACAGAATAAGGTGTGGGCCGCTCCATGACCTTTGACCTTGGCAATGACCTTTGACCTCATCAACCTATGAAGATCCCATGGTGTACCTTTGACCAAATTGGTTCCAATTGACTTCATGTTTTCAATTGAGGTCAATTTTACATATTTGATCCTATTTTCAACTTGACCTACATGACCTTTGACCTTACACATGACCTTTGACCTCTCCAACATACAAGGAACCCATGGTGGCACCAATGACCAAGTTTATGGTTCTACTCATTGACACTTCAAGTTTTCACATTTAAGGTCATTTATACATTTTAGAGCCTATTTTTCAACTGGACTCCCCTCACATGACCTTCGGACCTCGGCACATGATCCCTTGACCGCCTCAACAATATTGCACCTATGAACTCAATGATCCAATATTGCACCTATGACTCGAATTTAATTTGATCTCTCAAACATGACCTTTGACCTCTCACATGACCTTTGACCTCATCAACATACGAGGTATCCCATGGTCAACCTATGACAAAGTTTGGTTCCAATTGGAACTTCAACTTTTCAATTTGGTCAATTGAAAAAAAAAACTTATTTATGACACACCCATACATCCACACATCACACGCCCAACGACTTGCTAAGTGGTCCTGCCACTTATATTCTTGTGACACCACCTGATAATGTGGTCCATTCAGATAATGTCATCTTACACATTACCCTTTGTTTTTACTGTAAGGAGTTAAGTCCACCACCCACTGTATAATAGGTGAACCCCATCTTGTAAAACACGTTCCTTTCTTGAGTCTAATTTTAAAAACTTTAGAATAACACCCCAATTGAAGGATATAGTTTCATTTGTTCTCATTTTAACATTGTTTCAAAATGATTTAGAATTACAGTCAAAGTATTTTCGAGCGTAATAAGATGAAAAATGACGGTCACAAACGCGGATACAAAAAGGGCGATAAAAGTAACGATCGACAAGAAGTGGCGGAAAAACTGCCCACGAAGAAAGCGATGAACCAGGAGCAACCGAAGTAAAAAGGTAGAACAACAGTAGAACGAGAAAAGACTGAGAAGGGGGAGAGACGGGGAGGAGAGAGCTTTCATTAACCTAATCATGGTGTCTGGCTTTATTTCTCTGCTTTTCTCTGATTAAAGCTAATCCAGGAACCTTAATTTGTTAGGCATTCTTGAATTGGCTCAATATGAATAAAAAAAGATTTGCTAACATTTATGGACAAACTTGAGAATGGATGAAATCTTAGAATTTAACTACTTCCCTATTGAATGAAGCATTGGAAGTCTTGCAGTGACACCATTTTTTAACCCTGCCAATTTTGTTAGCAGGATTTTGGGACAGCAGAACCTAAGGCCCTTTATCAATTTGGTTGCTTGTCATACCATATTAATTGAAATTTACAATTTCACTTTAAAACAATAATCATTTTTGGAATTGCTTAAAAATTTTCAAAGTTGGTTTCAAGATGTAGATCTGTGAGTACTACACAGAACCCTTTTCAAGTTTGTTCACATTTGTGCACATTGGCCCTATGGTAAATAACAAAATACTATACTGACCCTAGTATAGTCCCCTGTTTTTGACCTGAATTAGCCTTTAACTTAGGGGTGGATTATAATAGATCTCCACCCCTAACGAAACACAATGAGCTATCAACATTTCAAGGCTTCAAGAACTAAACTTATTCCAGAAATTTTTTGTGTGTCCAATGAGGTGTGGTGAGCATCAAAGTTCTGTAAATGAACTTGAAGTAATGAACCTAAATTCATTTTGTAAAGAAATCACAGACGGTACCTTCCAAAACAGTAATGATTTTAACAAAAATTGCATGTCCATCTTTTCCTTCCAACAAAAAACTTATGGTGGATTATAATAGGATTTTTCTACAATTCTTCAGATTCTTTTCAAAACTTGGGGGTGGGATTATAATCGATCATGGGACTCTACTCGGGTCCGTACGGTAATAGTCATATTTCAAGGTTGTACTCTGATGGCAATAGTAATAACAAAAATGTTTATATCAGCACAAACCAAACATGTTTTATTCATTCATTTTTATTGAATTTCTCATGTAATAACTATGAAAGCCATTTACTATGAGTGTACTCTATTTTTGAAACAGGCATAATCACAGAAGCCCTTAAAATCCAACCCATTGGAACCCCTTAGTCACAATCTTGCACTTGCCAGAATACACACCCTGTTATACTGCATGTAGTGGGCCCCTACCACTGGCGTCGGAACCGGGGCGGACAGAACGTACAAGTACGTCCCAATATTTTTGCCCCTCCCCTGGCACCCTCCCCCCTTTCCGCTTCCAAAATACATTACAAATTTGGGCAAGACTTCCACATGTACCCCATTGGTACTCATTCATAACAATTAAATTATGAACTAACACAGATCTCTTGCCTTTCAGAACATCTATAAAATGGCGCCCCTAATGCAAATACCCATCCTAAAAATTGTATAGTAAAAATAGTGCGTAGCAGAGGATGTGGTGGGGGGGGTGGGGCCTGTTGGTACATTATCTAAAGCTGTTGTTTTTAGGGTGTGGTGCATGAGATGAATTACTGAGAGCTTCATAACATTGGTTAATAACAACTGGTCAATTGGTCCAATACTATTTGTTGGCGTTGGCGATGAGACGCTTTGATCCCCCCCTCCTCCACTCTTCAGATTTTGGAAGCGACAGTAAAAATTGGGGAGAAACTGGCCGAGCCCAAAAAATTAGTGTTTTGTCGTAAAATACCATGTCGGTACATTCACAGGTGTCGGTACGTGTCGTTTTGCCTTGAGTTGTTCAACCTTGCCACTCTGAACTCGTGAGGCATGGTACGAAGGATTTAGGTTGTGACACTTTTTTCTTGTTTGTAAAATGGACGGTATTTGTTTGTCAAATTTGGTCATTATTCGGTGAACATATATGCCGTATATATCTTCCGTTTTAACGAATTTGAATTCACCAGGTGCATAAGCTATATTTTTTATAATTTTTGGCAGCCATCACCACTTTTACACCGGCAACCTGATAATGACTATAGACATGACTCCTGCAACGCAAAGCACTAGGTCTTTGAGGAATATGCAAGGAATATCGTCATCAGAATCGCCATCTTAATCCCCTCCTCTATTTGAGTTTGTAGCTTCCTTGTCCACTGCACCATCATTGTACATATGTTTTAACATTTCAATGTCCTTTGAGTGGTGGATGCCGTGCAGTACCACCATTGATAAATATTGGATGCTCCTTTCTATTAATTGTCCATTCTCCGATAAAGTGTTCACAAAGTCGTTTTTAGTGTCGCCACAGCCATGCACAGTTTAAAGTTGTTTTGGCCTTTAAGAATGAATGTTTATGATTAAATTATACTTAAGGGAGTTATGTTTTCAATATGATCTGACTAGATCTGGTAACCGGATGAGAAGTAATCAATCAATATGGCAAAGATTATATTCTTGCTTTTCTTTCGCCATGGCGCCAGCCCAGATCCCGTTCTTTTAAAATGGTGTTCCTGCTCGTTACCAAGAGCGCATATCACAGTCATTGCATTTTTATCAGCCTTATTTATGCCTAATTGTAAGTTAAAACATGATAATTGGGATTATTAAAGTTTAGCAAGAGTTCTCTGAAGCATGTCTCCAATGTTGCAGACAGATACGTTACCCTAATTCGAATGGATACAAATTGCTAAAAAATAAACTGAATACCTAATGTTCCAAGATGTGCTAAATCGAGAAGATGTCAATGTTATATTATTCATGTTTTTGCATAAAATCTGGTTTCAACGTAACAGTTTCCAGCCCTAGTAATAAAAGAAAACCCCCGTACGTTCATACCGGCAACAGTACGTTACCTTCCCTCCTGCTACGCGCTTGCAATATGGTGGGAATCCATAACGTCGCATACCAACCATGCTTTAGTATTGAAGGTAATACCTGTAACGTATAGAGACTAAGTCGGGGAAGCACGTACTTTTCATCACAACCAGCACGACTAGAAACAGGCTCACAATTTCAAACGTTACGACATACTACGTTACTTAGTGTTAACGTTAGGCAATAGACTAAAAACGGATATATTTTTAAGATCACACATGCATTGTTCCGTGTTCTTAGAATATTCAAGTTTCACGATTTTAAATATTTTCCATCAGGAATTCCTTAATGTTGAATTTTCGTCCGTTTTGGACGACCAAACTGAACCCTTTTAACGAGAATGGCCCTATAGACACTACAATCTAAGATGGTCAAACAAAAATCTCACCTTTCTTTCTCATTATTATTTAGAAGTGTGGAATTGTTTGCTTCTATCGACATATTTGTCAATATGCTAACATCCTTTTTTTATTCATTTAATAACTGCATCACTCTTGAACATAGGTTTTCATCAATCCAAGTCTCGCACGGTGTGATCGTCACGCGGCATAATTCTTTGCATTCAACGCACAGTGCCCACGCAGTTATAAATGCGCTGTTTGCCGCTTGTCCCTATATTCCACTACAACAGCGTAATTAGCTGCACGCACTACCCATCAATTACCGCATATGGATGGGTGGAGCTTTTGCCCTAAACTAAATGCCCACTGAATAATGAATATATCATACAATTCCAGTTTCTGGTCAGGGTAGTTGCTGCAGTCTAAGTCTACCTTTCTATTACCATATGAATCTAGCATTTTAATTCCAATTCCCTTTAATTTGACAATTGTTTTACTACTGAACGAGCCTTCCCTACCTCTGGTCATGTCTGGCTGTACTGAATCATAGGTAGCAAGTGAAGGAACTTCTTTAATACCTTCTATCCAGGGCATTGATATGAGCATCTGTCAAGCCTGTATCCTCCCTCAAACATATACCTTTAATTTGACAATATGTTTCAAATGACTCATTTAATTTAATTTCTTGCTTGTCTCAGTTGTTTCCAGATAGATCTACTGGTCTAATGCCTTTGGCTTCTTGCAAAAAAAGGCTAATTCATGTACACCCCATGTTTTTAGCCCTGCATGAACCAAAATTAAATTCTGTATTGTGGTACTTTGGATTGTAAGTATTTAATATGGTGTGGTACCACCTTTGACATCAGTCCAGTTGCAATAGCCGAAATTTTGGGGGATATTTTGCAATTTTCTCATAACACTCCTGACGTGATGGTGGGCCCAAACCAACAGCATAGTCAGCTTTTAGAGAATACTTCAAAACTTAGCTGTACTGCACCGGTGAAGTTTATATTTCCTAGATCTAATACCAAGGTTTATCACTGCCCCATAACTGCAACCTATTCATTTAATTTGATAACTCTACAGTTTTGCCTGTAAAATGCGGCTGTTCGCTAAACCCAGAGCTTTAGATACTTCCAACTTACTACTCAGTACTTTGAACAGCCTTTCCAAGTCTGAAGGTGTACTTGAGGAGGAAGATGGAAACAAGTGTTAAAAATCTAATGTTTATTGTTTATTAAGCATTTCACAGATCAAAGTATATGCTGAGGAAATTCTATTGGCCGTGTGATGATTAATGTGCCTTATAACTGAAAGAAATTAATAGTATCTCTCTCATTGATCAATGATTTAAGGCAATTTAATTGTAACTGTACATGCTTGCACTGTAATTTGGCAGCCATTCATCCATTGGAACACGATAGCTGAGTAAGGTGCGCCTTAGCTTTGCACATTCGGTGTAAGTCAATGACCCTCAAACAACAAATTCAAGGTCCCACTTAAAAAAAAAAAATGTCTATGTAATGTATAGAGGTTATTCCCTGGACGTATTTCGGTATCGATAGGCGAATCTTCACCATGCTTTACGTACTGTTTACGGGCACATACTGATCACCAACGTGCAAAGCATTGTCCAGAACGTTGTTTTTGAATTGACCTCAGTTCGTATTTCCACCTTCCCTGGTATTTTGGAATCATTTCAATAAAGCTTCAATAACATCGAATATGAAGTAATATTTTTCCTGGGAAATTGAAAATGGCCGAACAACCGCAGGTCAGTCAATCCGCATTTATCACTACTTTCATTTATAAAATGACGATCTGCGAGACCGGAAATGAGCCAGATTCTAGCGAGAGTGCTTTCTTTTTCGTCTTGTTTATGAAAAGTAAGTTAACAATCACAGTATGGTCTTAGGATTATTTTATTCCATTGTTAAATTTCTGCCTACCTGATGATGCAGAATCTAGCTAAGCTTCACAAGAACAATTGGATTAATATAAACAATGCTGTCAAAAAACCGCCAACCTTACGCTCAGATCGAAACGTCGTTTTGCGATCATCTTTTTTTAAGCGGTATAAAATATTGGCATAAAGTAATATTGGGCTTTGGATGATCCCCAGGAATTTATATATAAACAACCAGACAATGACGGGTAATTGCAATTTTTTCATCAGTGAACCTTCATTTTCTTTCATATGTACTGACTATGAAATATTTGGCATAAGTTTGGTGGGTGGGAGGGTGCCGCTTAAAACAGTTACAAGGGCGTGTCGCGTCCCATCGTATCTGCCACAAACCGGTGATGCTGGTGTTTTCAGGGGCTCATTTCAGCCAGCCTGCACTAGACCCAACGGCCCCACTTCCACTGCCCTGTTTGAACGGGCTGCCAGTTTGCACTTCCAACGCGAATTAATCCGATATTTATTTTGTAGTGGGGCATATTTTAATAGATCAAGCTGGTGTGACCAAAGGAGCTCAAAGGCGTGTTGTACTTAAAAATATTTCCGACCCATATTACATGTATACGCCAACGAAACTTTTCATCCTTTGCTACAGGGAGAAGGAACTCCTCAAGTTGACGGCATAGGCCTAATGACATTATTTTGTGTAAATCTCAACTTATTTTTTTCCTGAAAAGGAATGATGGTTTCATACATACCACTAAAGCTTCCGTCATACATTTTCTTCTTTCCTTTTTAATATAAAATGCAGATGTGTAAAAAACGTGGCAGAATAGTGTGAATTGTCAGAATTATCAGCCTAACTGAAAATTGTACGGTCTTTCAAGCGGTGCATGGTTAGCAGTAGACACTTAATTCCTTTGTGTACCGAAAGCAGGGTTGGAGCCACGCTTAATAGCCGATCGTAAAAGAGGAATATACCTCATAGGTTGCACAAAAGTAATGGATAATAATCCTGCATTTCTGTTGATGGTGTATCGCTGATAAGGATGAATGGGAGTATTCCTTTACAACAAAGTTGATGATTTCCAGGCCTACATCCACGCAAGTCAATCACTTAATATTTCCTAAGACCCACTCGTATGAGGTAGCTAACAATTTTTCTATATATTTTTCAAACTGCAATCTGTCAATCTTTTCCAAATTGCAAGATAAACTGCAGCACAAAATCCTGCAGGGAATGTGGTGCAAAATGTACAGACTGTTTTATTTTAATTTAACCCCGAGCCATCTGCTTAACTCATTATTCCGAACTTTTAAAGCCAAGCTGAGTACCTCGTCTTCAAAATCACTTCGCTAAACACCCAACTTTTTCTTCATATCTGGTCATCTGCAATTCACCAACGCTACTGACCCAAACTTAACAGAAATTCATGCAATTTTAATTTTTAGTTTCTCACTGGTGCTTTCCCACAGACAGGCCGATCTTTTCATAATGATATCTTTTCCAGAAAATGTTCCAATCATCTCCTGATAAGTTTTGTTTTTGGTCTGGTAAGTCTGTCTGGCAGCTAAGAGGATCATTCACAACAGACACAAAAACAGTTTTTTTAAAGAGAAGATGGGGGTGGCAGCCAAAATCCCGAAGAGGTGAGTGTGTTCAACAATTTTTATCAAATCTGTACCATGTTCTATATTTGCAAAGTATTTCTTAATATATCGTTCCATATTCTAGCAGAGAAGATAACCTCACGTTTTACCTTGTGTGTGACACTGATTGCGTCCAGCTCGTTTAATTTGTAAGGACGAGTTGAAACAATTACACAACACTTCTTTCATGAAATGCTCTTTTAAACAAAAACATTTGCTATTTCTTTGGAGTAGTTTTAAGATATTCATAAAATTGTCTTCATCAAGCCCATCTACAAGGAATAGGATTCTTTTGCATGGATTTGAGTATGATGCTAAACCAATTCTTGATACATTCTCGTCGTTCTTCTACAAATCTGACTGAATCTTGAATACGATATCTACTAGGCTGGCCTTCTTATCAAGGAATTTTACGAACGAATGAAAAATACCAAGTGAAATTTGACAAGGGGACTTCAGTATATGTTGTGTAAAGACCATTTATATGCCATGTTGGCAAGCAGTGAACTTTGCCAGTACCCCCATCGCCAAGATTAGAGTTCTGTTTACACTGTTACCCGTAGATGTTTGAAGATCGTTACCAAATCTTCATTTTCTTTTTTTAGATGTTCTTGTCCTTTGTTACTGCAGGAAAAGAAAAAAACGTCCTCTTTCACCAGCTCAAGATCGACAAAGATGTTTCCATATCTGCTGTGTGATTCGGATCCCATGGGAGAAGCTGTACCTTCATTTCTCGTTGGTCGAAGTCTCTTAGTGTTCCTGGAATTCGTTCAAGTTGAAATTCCCTGTCAACTTCAGAAGGGTTGTACCTTGAGATAGTACAATAGCTTACAATGATACTTTTAAAAGTAACAAAGGACAACTTGACAAAAACCCCACAATTTTGGTCACAGTTGCATTCACTTAAAGGGGGGCATCATGGGATCTCATCCCCATGGCTCCCAGGGGAACTCTCATATGTGCCACCTAATTTTCAACATTGGGCTACAGAACTGAGGGTTATTAAGCTGATTGTATAAGGGATGAGCGTCAAAATGCTAGAATAAAAGAGAGGGAATCGAAATGGCATGCGTTTTCAGGGAAGATCCAGGATAAGGAAAAACATCAAAATTACCTGGGGGGCTAAAAGGCTAAACTTGTCAAAAATGAGCTGATTTTGCAGATTTGCAGAATTACGGGAGGCGCGCACCCCCTGCCCCTCCCTAAGATCCGCGCTGTTATTGAATGGCCCAAGGGCATATTCATTCTACATACTTGTTGCGCAAGCAGCTCGCATTAATTGTGGATAGTGGCCCTCTATATGCCCAGTTCCCATAGAACGACGTGTTGTTAAACTAGATTTTAAGGAAAATATTATTTGCCCGCAAGAAATTAGTTAAATGTACACAGGCTTGAAGTCGTGATACAAAATCCAAATCAGTTGTCAAAAGTGGTGTTGCCGTTGATATTTTTTGTTTAATTCTGGTTTTGTCATAATAAATTAGGACTTTCAAATAGCGGTATGAAAAAGATGATACATTCCAAGCACAAAAAAATATCACGATGACCCCTGAATAATGTTGTTAAGAGTCAAGCAATCAGTGTAGAAAAACTTGGAAAATGAGCAAAGAGTGAAGCATAAGATTCAACTCAAAACCATAACAGCATTTCTTAATTCCCAGCCACAAGCTTGCATGTGGTTCTGCAACATCACAGTGACATGCGCGGTAATTTGGGACATCATCTACCCATCAAACTGTTTTGCAAGATTGATATGCACCAGAAAGTGGTTTATGTCTTACTGGCTAAAAGTGACCATGCGCGCATGGTTAGAACTCCGAAAAGGGCTAATGTCAGGGTTTATCAATTATAATAAGCCAAGGGCCAGGAGAATGCCTAAACACATGTAATGTTCCCTACTAATTGTGGGCCAACACATGAATGAATTTCTTATATTTCCCTTTATATTTTAGAGCAAATCGAGGGCCAAAATCAATGGTTGGGGGCTTAGATGTGGCCTGCGGGCGCATATAAGAACACCTGGCTTGTGTGCCACAGATCACTAGAGTGTGATAAATGGTTCTCCAGCTATAAAAAGCTTCTTAAGACAGTGATACTGTGGCACCTGACTGTAGGCAAGCAGATGAAAAGTGGATAGCCTTACAGCAGGGGTCCGGGTGACGAGGGCCCTGGCTGTGTTAGGCTATTTTGTGTATGGAAAATATTAAACCTAAATTGGTAGGTTAAATCTGATGTTCAAATTGGCCAAGAAAACAAACTTTCCAGTAGCCTGGGGGGGGGGGGCGGGTGCAGGTGCCACAATAGAGAGCTTTGACCATAAAAAAAAGCTTAAAAAGCAGGCTAAATCAGCCCTTTTTTCCTGTTCACTGGGGAAATTTTAACTCCAACCAGGAAAATCTGCTTCAAAACCAAGAATTCCCCGTAGTATGATACTGACCCCTGGTTGCCCCTGAAACTTTCATCATGACTATTGGATTTTGGAACTTAAAATATCAAAAACCCGAAGATATCCACCAATGTGAAAGAGCTAAATGCCAAGTTGAATATTTTAGATCTTTTACAACATTTCCGGAAATGCGCCTCGATCTGTGGCCAATATGTAGGCCTTTAAAGGCACTTGGTGAACATCACATTGCTTGAAGCCATTCCTTACATCCTTTTTGAGAAAAAGAAACTGGTTGTGATGGTGCTAATTGACCTTCTGCCAATCAAAGGTGCATTTCAGGATATGTGAAAAGGTCTGATTGTGTGAAAAATTCATGGAAAAACGTTTTAAAGATCCATTGGTAGCGGAAGATGGTAGGGAGAATTGAGCTTCAATGTATGTGAGCGTATATCAGCACCAGCAGGTACTGTATAGGCAGCATTGTGACCTTTACGGAGCGATATGGTCAGAGTAACATACATCTTTAAAGTTTGGAGAATGATTTGATAAGAACTTTTTTTTTGTGTTAAAGCAGGAATTCAAAGGATGAACTGTTTTTTTTTTTTTGCTTTTTATCTTCTTAATTATGTTCCAACATACAAAGTATACATATTTGAAAAAGTATAATGACTCAAGGAATCCAAATATGATACGTGATTTTTTTTCCCACAAATGTGTAATTTTGGAGAAGAAAATTCATGAAAAAATTGTCATTTCACTCATTTTTTGGTTCCCTATAAAAAAATAAGAAATGGCTATAAAAATGTGCCTTGTTCGTTTTTGTATTCCAGAGTCATATTTCTAGGGTGGTATTCTGTTTTTTTCAAAATTGTGGACTATTTTTACAGATGACTTGCCAAAAAAAAGGCAAAAATCGGCGTCTCGTCAATTTGCAGCAACGCCAAGATTGTTCAAGGGTGGAATAAATTACGATTTTTAACAAAAATATTAAAAACTGATACCGCCGTAGATTTTGTATGCTCTATACGAGGCATTTCATTTCTTACCTGTTCCTGATATGGATTTCGAGTCACTGGGAACCGAAAATCACAAATATCGACGAAAAGTGAAACAAACGAAATCGCATTTTGACCAAATATGTTCCGGTTCACTACAACAATATAAACCTTATTCCAATAACAAACGTTCATCTCTTTATTCTTCCCACCACTTGCTTCTGGCACCAGGTCAAATTACTTCAATTTATGAGGCTGAAAAATCGCGCGAAATTAAATCCATTCTGTTGCGAAAGTAACTCATGTGGGCAGACATTTTACATAATTACAAGTTACTATGGGAGCATCATCAAATAGATGCATCAAGGCATTCCTGATGGCCATTACTTCCAAACTTTTGCTCGTGCGCGCCGCATGGCCCAGATGCGTATTGCGGAATGCGCGAAATTACCCGCCTTCTGCAGTTGAGCACATGGGATTTTGATGGTCAAAAAAATGCGTAACATAGTAAAAAGTAAGTGAAAAATATGTGGAAAAAAAAATTAATATTTTAGATTCTGGTAAAATATATTGGGAAAGAAAACAGTAGAATGCCATTAAACGTGAAAAAAAACTGGACATTTGACTAAGGTCCTGGCCCTTAACAATTTTTAAAATTTTTATATTGTTTTCTGTTGTTTTTCTTTGCATGCAAGAAGGTAAGATAGGAACCACAACCTGCGGATAATATAAAAATCATTTTTTAAATCTTTTAGCAAAAGTAGGGACAAGGCGATGAAATCACACCCGGGGGCCACTTGTATTCCAAGGTGGATATCATGCTCGTGAACAAAAACGCGTAATAGGGTCGTTTTTTGAGGTCAGGGATTGTACGCGCGTACATTGATTAAGGTATCAAAAAATCATCAAAAATTCAAAATAGGGTATGCTTTACATCGAATACGTGTTTAGGGTGTGTATTTTGAAGAAGGAAAAAATAGTGGGATTTGTTCTCGATTTTCTTCTGATTTCCCATGATAGATTCCTGAGTAATTTTAACCGTTTAGTTATTTAGGCGTATTTTCTCTAGTCATCATGGTCTCTTACATATGACCATATTAATCTTGTAATGAAGAGTTTGATTTTTTTTCTCTATTTATGTCAATCAAAATTATGGTCATGAATATTTAGTCCGGGTTTTTACTTAGTTAAATGAAAATGGCTGATTGGCAGGCAAAACCCTGGTCAATACGACATCAGACAAGACTCATAATTAATTCCAAAGAAATCGGGACACTTTAAAGAGACATGAGATTTCCAGAAAGCAGCGCCCCAATTTTTTCGAACCCGGTTTTTTACATATTGGAATGCTTTCCAATGTATTAGATCACACATGAAAGTGACTAAGCGAATACTCCGTCTTTATGGAATAATATGATGATTTAGTACTTTCTGTCGTGCACAACAGAAAGTCAAAAGCACGGTGTTTATTGGGAACAATTACGATAGTCAGGCACGTCCAAAACAAGGTTTGCTGTTTTCTTTGAGTACTTGTTGTCCAATAAAACTTCGAAAAATTGGTAGGTAGGTCTACAATAGATCCTGTGCAATTTGAGAGAAAGTGTATCCTAAAAAATTCTCCTCGTCATTTAAAGAGACTTGAAATTTTAAGTAAGGATTTAAATTTAAACTTATTAGGCCCTAGTGATGTGCAAATTGATGCTTTTACACATAAGAGTGAAATAAAATACATATGAAAACTCAATGCAATTATGTGGGAAATATTCCTTTTTCGGGTAAATTTAATAAGAAGGGACTAATGTTCAGTGTCTAGTTTTTTTAAAAGGTACATTTATAGATGTTACTCGTTAGGGTAGCAAAATGATGTCAAAATACTTGTATGTTAGGGTGTATTTTAAATTGTTATGCAAATTACTGTTTTAGGGGAGTAAAATTAAACCAAAACACTGTTGAAGGTAGCAAATTAAAACCAAGTAATTGTTTTAGTGTAGAAAATTCAACCACAATACGTAGTGATTAGGGTGCGTTTCTTGCCAAGTGGAATTCGCGCTTAGGGTACATTTGGGAGGCCATACACAAGCCTGATATCACTTTAAATACAAGTTGGCCCCGCCGGGGAATCACCAAAATGTCTTCTCAAATTTTAGGAGAAAACAACTAGGGAGATGAAATTGTACCAACAATAATAATAGGCTGGAGGCTAGAGAGAAAGTATGCGGATAAGGACAACGTGGCGCACCCCTGGAAGTACATAAATCTTCCGAAATACTTTTTTTCTAAAATTATAGAAATCGGTTCAAAATGTGTTTCTCAAGTATAGTATGTGGCACACTTTCTAGAAACCACAGAATTAAAATGTTATTCTTGGTTTTTTTGCCCTGAAATATCAGGACCAACAGATTGTAAACACTGATCATTGACTCCAGCAAATAATGGGCTATTGAAAATAAATCTGCACATTCTGCATAGGACAGCGGACTTCAGATTCTATGGAACTGCAGAGCCAATGTTATTGGCCATGATTGTTGAAAAGCTTTCAGGCGAATCACGGATTTAGATTGAGCTATAGCCTCGTTCACAATAAAATAAAAACTCAAATAGCTTTAGGGAGTTCAATAACTTTGCCGTATATTTCATAATTGATTCAAAAGGAAATAAAGATGAACAAAAATATGAAAGAAATGTTGTTTGGCAAGCTGGACCTAACACTTTGTTGCAGAACCACGACCCATAACTTAAATCATGGTACTATAGGACCTCTTTCTATTCATTAAAATAGTTAAAAAAACAAAAAAACCGAAAATTAAAAAAAATGAATGATTTTTAATTTCTGCTAAGACATTTAAATTGCATAGGAAATGGTGGTTACGATACAAAAGTACAGGTTTGGTTTTCACAAAGATGTTAGGTCACAGTTGCAAAACAACTTTTCTCTCACGAGTTTTGTTCACCTTCATTTCTCTTCAATAAATGATGAAAATATAGGTCATAATTAACTGAACCACAGAATGATAACCTCTTACACTTTATTGGACGAGGACAGTAATTTGTGTTCCACCACAGTATGAAAAAATATTCTTATCTAAATCAGGGTGTTGGTATAACACCTAAATCTTTTTTAGCCCCATTATTTGCTGATCGAGTTAATGGAACGTGGTGGTGTACATCGTTGCGTCAATTGATATTCGGGGGGACAGATGGAGATTACATTTAAGTCATTTTCAAGAAAAATGTGCACATAATGTATAGAGGTGAAAATCACACATATAAATGATTATAATATGTAATTCCCAAGGGTGCACCACCTTTGTAAATGTAGGAGACTGCCTGCTGGCCTAACCCAAATTAATTCTTTGGTTATGCATAATTTGATGTGTGCATGTTGTGGCATAAAGTTCAATTTGCTAAGATAAATGTATTTTGAGTTATTCGTTGTTACCTGTTTGGGTTTTGCTGAGTTGCACCAATATTGGTCTGATCTCCACTAATGAATGTCTGTTGTCCACCTTGACTGCTCATGTATAGGTTTCCTCTGACCTGAATGGGTTGTTGATGACAGTTCTTGATCATCAGACTGCTGGGGCTGTATCTCTAATCTCGTTTCTGTGGCTGTATCTCTAATTACTTAAAAGAAACAAGGCGAACTTGTAAATTTACGCGAGCATAACAAAATATCCCGCCGCATGTGCGACACTAAACATGAGATTAAATGCAACTACAACACCCCACCCCTCCCCAATACCACCCCTAAAACCCCACCCCTCCCCAAACACCCCGCAAAACCCCACCCCCTCCCAACCCCCGCAACACCCGCCCCCCCATCCCCCACACGCCAACCCCTACCCCAACACTCTGCAACACCCCACCCCCTCCCCCCTTAACACCCCACCCCTCCCTAATACCCCGCAACCCCCCACTCCACCCCAATACCCCGAACACGGCCTCCCCTTCCCCCAACACACCGCTCCCCCAAAAAACACCCTCCCCAACAACCCGAACACATGTACCCATCCCAACATCCCACAACACTCCCTCCCCAACATCCTCAACACCACCCCCTACCCAACTCCCAAACACCCCCTCCCCCACATTCCCACAACACCCCCTCCCAACAAACAAGCCACCTCCAACAACATGGCAACCCCCACCCTCTCCCCAACACCCTGAAAAACAAACTTTGCGAATTGCATACTCAATTTGCCCGAAATACACCCAAAATCTAATCAGGTAAAAAACTCTTCAGCCCGCTTCCTTCCCCAAGTTACATCATTATATGCCTTACAGAACTCCAGAAAATGTACAAAGGCCTTGCAGGAATATTGTTCATATAATTATGCAAATTAGATCCTGAATTAGGATATTTTATGCCCAAAATCTATCAGGTCAAGAACTCATCAAACCCGCTTGTCTTTCCACCAAGTTGCCTTATTGTCGCCCTTACGGACTCCAGAATAAATCGGATACAACATGGGTTAACATTTTTATCACGGACCAACGAACGGACGGAGCTTGCTCCATTCACATTTTTGTGTGTCGCCTGTTAATCCGAAGGTTCATGGAGGCACATATAGTCAAAATTCTGCGTGTCCGTCCGTCCGTATGTCCGTATGTCAGTCCGTATGGCTAGGTTAACCTTTTTTAAATGCTCTGCAGGCTAAACGCGATCCACGATTTACTTGAAAACTTGATAGGTAGGATGATAAAGTAGATGAGGTGCCGCCATATTAGTGGTAGCTTTGCCTTGCGATTATTTGATATGCAGGAATTTGATTAGCTGATTTGCATATTTTCAGACATCACTTCCGGTTAACATTTTTTTGAAACTGCTCTGCTGGCTAACGCTAATCCCGATTACTTCACACATGGTAGGGGGATAGAGTGAGGGGTGCCAATAATTCTGTTGTAGCTTTTGGGCCTGCGGTTATTTACATATTCATGAATATTACTTAGCTTATTTTGGCCTGGGTCAAAAATGAATAACCTTTCCCCCCGCAAGGCTTGTATGCAAGTTACCTGGAGTTCCGTAGGCTACAATGATGTAACTTGGTTGGAAGGAAGTTGGGTTAAAGAGTTCTCACCCTGATTAGATGTTGGGAGATTTCGGGCCAAATTGCTAATGAGTAATTAATATGCAAAAATAAGCGTAAATGCTAATTTGAAACGCGTACATCGGATACGCAAAATTCTTCCACGCACATGAAAACCCATTACGGTGCGCATCTTTGCCATTGAAGTTCCTGATACATGCGGTTTATGTATGCAAATGAGCTATTTAAACTAGCATAATGCTGTAGTCGCTAAATGGGCATTGGGGATATGCAAATTACTTTGATAACATGAAAAACTAAAAACCATACATATTGTGTGTGAATAATATGGAGGGGAAGGGTGGGGGTTGTTGGGTGAGCCGGGGTTAAGGGTGGGTGTTGGGAGGGGGGGTAGGGTGGGGTCTTGGGGAGGGGCCAGGGTGAGGTGTAGTGGCGAGGTGGGGGGGTGCGTAGGGGGAGGGGGTCTAGGGTGCGTTCAGGATGGGGCGGGTGGTGTGCATCTGGGGGGGTTGCGTCGGGGTAGGGTGTGGGTAGGGGAAGGGTGGGGGGGTGTGGAGGGGTGGGGTGTTGGGGTGACCTCGTGTGACCTTGGAGACTTTGTGTGACCTTGGGGACCTTGTGTGACCTCCTTGAACCGTTGGTGACCCTAATGTTGACAATTGGTGACTTATGTGACCTTGGTGACCTTCATGTCACTTTGGCCATTCACAAATCGGATGTGCTGGGAGCGATCGGGGTGGAATTTTGCCGCGGGGAGGGGTGGGGTGACGTTGGGGTGGGGGGTTGGTGAGTTGGGGTGTCTGTGCGGGGATAGGAGGGTGAACGGAGGAGGGTGGGTGACCTCATGGGCCCTTGGTGAACTCATGTGCCCTTTGTGACCCCAGGACATTTGGACCGGATGTGGACCTCAGTGACCCTTGGACCTTTGTCCCATGTGACCTTGGTTACTCAGTCCACTTGGTGACTATGTCAACCTTTGACCCCTTCACAAACCGCAAACGGTAGACGACACTAGCGCGAGGTATTTTTCATAAAATTGGAGTTCCACTTTTTAAAAAATGCTCTGATGCTAAAACACTATGCCTGATTACTTCAACTTGGTCATTTGTATAACTCTTCTCTCCAGTGCATGTGTTCTCTTTCTAATATCATTTGCCAAAAAAATCATAAAAGGCAAGTTGGATCGCGCAACCAGGCGAACTTGTGGTTGAGAACCGCCCTTGTTATTTATTATTTGGGACGGCTTGTATTAGTTCACACCTGATGTGAAATTTCTTATGAAATTCTCGAAGTTTCAGTCTTAAAAACAAATCTAACCATATTCAAATCTCAACATCAGTCAAAATTGAGTTTGGTGTCATAATGGAGTAGTATGTATATTGCTCTAATTTGTTACAACATATAGGCTCTTTTTGGATAGGTTACATACAGTCTTGAAATTAAGTTCTTGCTGATTATTGTTATGTGTGTGTGTTGGCCCTGTTGCATGAATGTGTGTTTACATAATGGTGGTCTTGTAAGTGTGAGGATGGCATGTTAGTTTTTACCAGATTGTCAGCACCACACCTAGCACCACATTATGCACTAGGTTGATTCTCTACCACATTACTTGCATGGGGATTTGGATTGTATTCCTCCATTCTTTAACTCTTGTATCTGTCAAGAGAGTTACATAAAACCAGATATCAGGCATATATTTGTGAGCAATTGGAAAAAAATTCTGTGTTATGTGCAGTACTGTATGCAAGTTTAGTGCAGTCGGGGTACCACAATTTGAGGCTTGTCGCGTGAATAATGTTAAAGGACATGAAACATGAATGGCATTATGCATGTGGACAGAAGGAACAAATTACAATGAATATAACTTCCATATTTTTACTGAAACTGCTGCGTACACATGTGTATACTCTGGACCAGAAAAAACGCACGCGTTGATGTTGCATGCGATGTGCCTAGTTTTGGCGGGGAAGCGAAGCGAGTGTACCGTTCTTAAATTTTAAAAGACAATTATAAGCCATAAGTTATAGGTTCTTACACACCCTGTATATCAACTTAGGGGTAATAATCCATTATTCTTTAAAGGGGATGACCCGATTCGAAGTCTATAATTTTTTCATCTTGATAGTAGATTGGCCTTCACCCAGACCAACATCTGTAAAGTTTAATGCCGATATTTCAACCCATTTAAAGTGAGAGCTAAAAAAACGTGTGATTTTGTAGTCCCATGAGTAGGTGTAAAAATTAATATTGGCTCGACCCCAAATTGGGGCATATTTCGCCTATAACATCAAACCAAACATCCTTTAGCCCTAAGATTTAAACAGGGATTAAATGAGAAAAATAGTAGCTTTCTTACGATACCAAAATTTGCCCACTTCCGGTAAAATCTGGTCCCTGGGACGAGGCTATATTCGCGATTGGACATGGAACTTTATAAGCTTTCCAACATTACATTTTATGTATTAACCTGTGATAGCACAATTTACTTTATATTTGAAACTATTTGTAAACAGGGTTGTTTTACATCTTTGAACAAAATGCACAATTAGGTCATGTTGAAGAGAGGGGGCTTGATATGCACGATTTACCCAGGGGGCCAGCCAAAGAAATCCAAATTTAGACATCGACATTGGTTTAACACGTATAAAAAGTGATTCTTAATTTTTTGTAAGTGTCAAGGATATTTTCTTATCCAAAACCATGGAGGTGAAGAATCAAATCCACTTAAGGGTTAATTTAATTTTTTATTAGGTAATAAAGATATGGGCCAAGGGGAACACCTGTGACCGACCGCACAATCGGTTTGTGGTTAGCAGTAGCAGTCTTATTGCTGTAATCTAATTTGGTAATTTTGTGAGTTGATCTACACTATGGAAAACTTGCTACGTTTTTGAAGCTATGTGATATTTCGTTCAATGATCGCCCAACTCTCAGTCCTTGAAAAAAGTAGGGACTCTCCGCAGATGTTTGCTAGTTATGAATGAGGGCCGGAGACTTAGGCTACAAACATAATTAGTGAGCCAAACATAGCGTGCCGTGTGTAAGACAACTCCCGATCGGGGCAGGCTTCTTCAAACCAGGGTGGGCAGCATGTAGTAACAGTCAAAATTTCGAAGGGTTGAATCATGCATAATGGAAAAAACTGCCACAAGTTATACAACCAATGCAGTCAAATATGGTACGAGTATAAAGGTTACCTTCAGGATTGCTATAAAAAATGTAAGCTTATGATAAAATGTTTGAAAAGATTAGAAGGAAATAAGTTCGAATATTGCCCTTGTAAAACTGTAGCGATCAAAGGCCAAATGGAGAAAAACTAGATACGGAACGATGCAGTAAATTCCCAGAACCTTCACTCATAATTCCGATTTTAACGGGGAAATCGCCATCACTGATAGAATGGTTTATTTGTTACACCATTCTTACGATTGCACATGGGGGGAAATTTAGCAGACCTTTACATGTAAATACAAATTGCCAATGATGGGTCAACCAACATTGTCTGTTTCTCAAATATTTCTGACGTCAGCAACGTCATTTAATGAGCAGTCCTCAATCGGCGGAAATGTTCCTACACAGTTTTTAAGGGCCTCTATTGATGAGGCTGACGGCCACATATTCCTCTGATTCTAGCAGAACCTATGAAGAAGTGAAAAAAAGAAAAAATCTCTCCTCTGATACCCGGCCCTATTGCCAAAGAAGAGACCCATAATTATGACATAATACCTCTTACTTGCATTAAGTTTGGTACTCATAAATATTATAAAAAATGGGTAGACAGAAAATGGACAC
>JAMKCH010051561.1:0-10540 GCA_023653785.1 Ophioderma brevispina
ATATATATTCAAAAATTCTCCGCATGTGGGTGTGTGGGGGGGGGGGGGGTGGGGATTTTTTCTCGTTGTTTCTTTTCGTTTTTGTTGTTGATAATTTGGTATTTTTTTAATTTTTTAGTTTTTTGCTTTTTTTAATTGTTGTATTTTATCTATTTTCATCATTTTATACTGGTTTATTTTATAGTTATTCTTGCTTATAATGTATTTTTCATTTTTGTTTTCATCTTCAATGGTTTTATTGCTTATTTTTTCATTTTTAATTTTAATATTTTTAAAATGAAATTAAATCTGTATTTCATTTACTTGTATTTTTAATTGAATTTGTATTATTTTTTGTCATTCACTTTGATATTATTTTTTGCAATTGCTTATATTTAGTTAATGTGTTCTTAATTTATATTATATTCTATATTACTTGTACTATTTTTATGTAGGCTAATTTTTAATTGCTGTTAATTTTGTTAAAAAAATTTGAGTGAAAATTAAGTTTTTTTACTTAATTATTTTAAATTTTTAATCTTTCTATCTAATCACAAGCATTGTTCATTTTCCATATTTTCAATGAAAACGACAGTACCTGCAGAGCTCGACAGTCAAAAGGTAAAGGGGACGGATCTGTGCCACAAGAAAAGAGTGTCCATCTCTCTTGCAAAGCGATGGGGCCAGACTCCACCATGTACAGTGAGCCCAATTATAATGGCTGCCAAATTTACTTTGTGAAATGTGTGAATATCTAAGTGACAGGCGGAATATGTCAAGCGCTTTGAGACGTTGGGTAAAGCGCTATATAAATACTGAAATTTCTTTAAAAAAAAAAAAGGCGACCACTTGGCCGCACCGGGGTTTGAACCCAAACCTTCAGATCATGAGTCAGCCGTCAGATCCACTGGGACCATAGTACGATCATTGTATTTCATTGCATATAGAGAAAGGCTTATCATTGATGTTAAATGTTCAAATTATGAAAACTCTCCAATCTTGATTCGATTACGCTTGTGACAACGGAGAGCGAATGCTGCTGCTTTGCCGTATGTAGTTATAAACGGGAACGAGATGAATGGTTGGTGTCACGTGTCAGGTACAGGTTTCACGCGTGTCAGGTATCAGGTATCAGTTTGCTCTCGGGGGCGACCGATATATAAAAATCGACTCGTAAATCAAGGTCTGTACATGTGACCCTCTGCCCAAAGGCTATAATTTTTCCAAAAGACACGTTAGTATGTCTAAAACAGTAAAATTTACTTTTTCCCTACTGGTTCAAAAACCCGACGTACGATGACGATAATCGGTTGTTGTTTTTTTCCAATTTTATGGATACGTACGTCAATTTTTACCTGAATGGGTCCCCCGAAGCAAAATATAAACCAATCAATGCCGTGTGACGTCATCAAATCTTTATTTTTTTCAAAAAAATTGGCTGTTAATTCCCATAATAAAATTCATGTTTAAGATTCCAACATCATGGTATGTTCTTTAATAACTTACTATTCAATTGCCCCGCAGAATGTGAAAAAGTGGGTCATCAAGTCTACAAACTGAAAACATAGTTGCCGGGCTAAAATACACCTACGTGGACTGTTATGAGCGACGGAATCCCCGTAATGTTTTAGCAGGCTTCAGCCACTTGCGCGCGGCTGCGGGGGTTTTGCGTCAAGCGAGAGAGGATGAATCTGGCAATATCCCATTGATCATAGCTCACTTAATAAGCTGCCGGGCGGTGGTTTAAGATACAGCCAAACAGACGAATGCAGATTGGATCTGTTTGGAAGACTTTCAGTGGCGTTATCGGGTATTGATTTCCAAAAGTGAAAATTGTATATCTAAAATTGGATGTGATTTTTGCTCAATATTTGGTATATGAAAAGAGCTTGTGATATAGGATAAAAATATGCAAAAAATAAAATTTCGCCAAAATGGTCGATTGGCCGGTTTGGAAAGACTCGTGCGAGGATAAGGCGAGCTTTGATGCGAAACAGTTCCAGTTGTTATTTACACAAAAAAATAAATTAATGATTAATCTCTGGAAGCACAATTTTGAAGTGTGCTATCCAAAATAATAATAATTACGCCGAAAAATAGAGTATTAACAATATTTTGTGAAAACTTGCAAAGAATCTTCCATGTTCTGTTGCAAACCAATTAACAGGGAACTGGCATTTCAGAATAAAAATTAACAACATGTAAAGAATACTTTCAATAATTCAAAGAAATAACTATTGCAAGGAATTGCACAATGTAGTTACAATTCAATTGCTCTTGAGGAGACATTTAATTGGGTTTACCGTTCAGTATGACGTTGGAACACGAACATTGTTGTTGCTGCACATTAGATCGAGCGCGCAGAAAGAAATCAAACATATTAATTAAAGCCCAGTAAATACAAATAATAACATTAATCAAAAAAAAAGATATGGATATCGCTTAGGGGGGAATGACTTTAAAAACTTGTTAAGGCGATTAGCAAGTCATTCCCCTGCAGCCCAATAACTATTTGATGCAGGGAAACCACATACGAGAAAATCATGTAAAATGGAGTGGATTTTTCTATGGATCGGCTTTGAAATAAATACGTAGGCCTGATTATGAAGACTACACGGTAAAAAGGTGTCTGGGAAAAGATACTTCATGTGAGGTAGGTTTGAGGCATGTGTCCATTTAGAAACAAAGTCATGTCTCAGTAGCGTTGCACGTCGTTAATTACCTACTTAGGGAGAGAAGATAGTAGGGGCTATTGTAGCGGAAAAAGCCAGAGCAACTCGGCTAATGCAGACGTGTTTAAAATGTCACAATCTTCGCAAGGACACGAGTTCACACAGGTATGTTTTATGCAAGACACTTTGATTTTATTTTGAGACGTGTCTGACTGGAAGACATGTCTATGTTTCTTCATGGTTTTATTTATTCCCTCATCGCGGAAATTCTCTGAGTCAGCCTTTACAGCGTCCAGGAAATGCAACTAAGAATTGATGTGGTGTGCAAGTCTAAAAGGAGGGGCGAGAAAGCATTCAATATTGGGTTTGGGTGACGACATCATAGTGAAAAAAAACTATTGATTTTTCAGAGAGTATATAGAAAATCCAGGTGACTGTGGGAATCTATTCATGAACTGACTAAAAATCAATAGTTTCACCAATGATGTCACTGGTAGTGTATGTCTTTTTTCGGCCCTGTTTATTGGAAGGAATGCCGTAAAGTTTGTTAGTAAGTTTATCAATCTCATTTTCTGGGACCTTTAGTAAAGCCCGCTTTGATATGCTGTAAAACTAGATTATTCTTCTGCCCAAATAAGTGCTGCGATCACCAAAAATACGAAACAACATGATGGGCGGAAGACTTGGCTATAATCCACTTGATACCAAGTGAAGTGGGTGTGGGTGTGGTGCGAGGGTGTACCCTTCCGCGCGAAGTAGAAGCAAAATTAGATGATTACAGAGCAAATATGTGATTGGACCACCTAGTAGATGCAATACTTCATCTAGAACAATTTTTGGTTGCTGTCAGTTTAAAGTGACTAATCATGCATTATTGTCTACTAATGAATATTATAATTAGTTCATTTGCCATAACACCTTAAGTCATGAATCCATTTACTGGTCTTATCCCCTGTGGTGGATGAAAAACCCATGGTCAGATCCTATGCTGTCTAGTTGAGATGGTTTGGTGCTATTAATGATAGTAATAATTATTAATTTGCATATTTCTTGTTATTTTTCTCATTAATCCACTGTAAGTCATCGAATACATGATTGATCCGCATTAACGTGGTTAGTGATACCGTGCTTTTATTTAGTGAGGGATTCTTACATCCGCTTTTTTGAATATGCCACATCCATTGGTGTGGAATATGCACATACCTAGGTGTGGGAACATATTAATGTTCAAGTGTCCATGCCGCTTGGTTGTAACCGCTTGCAGATTAAAGCTATATCTGTCAGCGGCGCTATCACTTGGACGACGTCATGCGCGGCACCGCTCCCTGAGTTGACTTCAGGAAAGTCAACTCAATGCGATTTGGCGCTTTGGGCAAGGGCAGCCGTACGGCAGGGAGATCGATGTTTGGCTTGATTCTTTTGCCTGCATGGGTCCCCGCTAGCGATTCTTACATGATTGCGTAGTGGCGTCCAATTCATCATCAGCGCGGCAAAGCAGTAACGTCATGACACTATTTAACGACCTCCATAACGAGTCCTATGTTTTCTGTGTCGCAATCATCCATGTCACAAGAAGTTACGTACTACTGCTCAGAACCCTTGTCCAATTTCGAGGACGGTTTGACCAAAAGACCTTTATAGTAGTAATACTACATCTGGGTGTGAGATATAGGACCTGTAGATTAAACGTCGAGTACGTTGCGTGAAATGTATTTTCAGGTTTTCCGCTATTAATCCCCTTGAATGATGTGTAAAATTTCTCTTACTTTCATATAGCTTTTGAACAAGTTTCATATCCTGCTCTTCTTGTACATTTGACCCATTAACTTCATGCTCAGTAAAAAAAATCACTGCCCAAGACTATCTGGAGTGTACAATCAGTTTGACCTCTAAGACCCCTATGTGACCTTTGACCCTGTTAGGCAAATGTCCATGCCTAGTGGATCTAGCAGTTTAACTTGCAGTATTTTTTAAACTTTGTATCTCTGCTAGTTATGTGACTACTACCATTACAGGCGAGTCTCTTGAGTTTTGCTTGGCACCTCTCATGACTTGCGATAGAGAAGTATGCGGTAACTTTTGTTGGCAAGCCGTATATGTAGGATTTTGATGGCATAGGAGTTCAGGAGTGTTAGCATGTAGAAGCCCAAAGGCATTTTTGAGCCAAGTTGCAAAACTATTTTATGCCCAGCAGACACAGCTAAAACTTCTGCAAATGTATAATACATGGAATGGTGCCAGACATAAGAAAAACACAAGCGAATTGACAATCAACATGCGCAGGATTCGTTTTTGCGTCTGTAAGTTATTCTGCTGCTGCTCCTCTCTGGTAGCAGTCCGACGACCGAGACATCGTACAATTTCTACGTAGAGTAATTGTCAACAGTAAGAGCCAATCATGAAGGTATTGATAGGATGGCTGACTGCATAAGTATAAACATATTTTTCAGCTGTTAGGCAGCAATTGATTGACAACATTTTGGTAAAGAGCATACTTGGCTTTCTGGTGGGCCATTCAATACAAAATTGCCTTGTGTTTCTGCAGAGATAGCAAAGCTAGACCAGCTAAGAGCAACTCCATGTGACATGCAAAACCCCAATAGTTGTACGTTTTGCTGTTCTCACCACACGCGTTGTCAGTGGGTGACATATAGCCCAAATCTCTGTCATAGCCCACTAAAGTGATGAGGCAAGTGGAGGCAAAGTAGGTGAGGTGTAGCGATATACAAAAGGTGAAGGAAACCTTTGGGCGTTGCAACTAACCAAGCACAGAAACCTAGTGCATATGCCAAAATAACCCCAACGACCGATAATATAATACACTCACATCGCGCAGCTAGGTAAGGCTAAATAAAGTGTTGTTATTGTTCCAGGCTTGTTGCATAAATAAGAAGGCAAGAAAATCATGTTCCAAGGAGTCCAAAACCTGCCACTAATGGGAAAAAACAGATAATGATCATTCTTCAAATGTTGTGAGAACTCAAAGGCAAGGGACTTCATCAGGGTACAATGTGAAGGCCAAATATTTCCATGGTGATTGAACCTGCAGTTGAGATTTTGCGGTACGCTCTGTCCAATTTGTGGATGAGAAATCATGCGACCACTTGAATCAATGTGCTGGTATCAGCAAGTTTGTAATGCATTTAAATGGCGAACTCGAGAAACGCTGTAGTTAGTTGACTTTAAGATACAATTGTCTACTGATGCCAGGTTTTTGCCGCCAAATATCTTTTAAAGACACAAGACCACTTACGGACTAAACAGCTTTGTGAATATTTTTAGCTCAACGGGTACAGAAAGTCAGTGAAATCATCGTGTATGATTTCTTTATTCGTGAGCCCTTGTAAACAATTTCTCATGTAAAGTTCACAAAACTTCTACCGCAAGTCACTGATTTGCGTCAGTCACTATGACATTCTCCTACAAGTGTTCACATTGGTGTAGGTTCAGAATATGTACATCCTAAGATCAGAGGACTAAGCAAGCAAGTATTAACGTGCATGGATTCACCAAAGCTGTGTTTGAGAAGAGTTATGTATGTTTACTACTGCCCAACTGATGGCACATTCAAAGTTAATTTAATTTTTAAAACATTTGTAATTACTTTTTATCTGGATATATTATTGGACTATATGGTTCCAGAGATGTGTTAAAGCAATACCATAAATACCTCATGATTTGGAATTTTACCTGGATGAAGTCATGTGACCCCACGCGAAACATATCACTGCAAAAAAACTTCGGTGTTAATAAGCAACACTAAACTGGTGTTAAGCTTGATGGTGTTGTTTGGCGGTGTTAATTAGAGCTGATTAACGGGTATATGGTGTTAAAACAATGATATAAAATTGGCTTACGACAGGCTGTATTGGTGACATCTTGAGATCACAAAGTGATAGATATTTATTTTGAAATGAAAAACAACAAAGAGATGTGTCTATTCTGTTCTCTACTTGATATGAGGGAACCTGGTACTTGCACATACGACCGTCAAGTACCGTGGGAAACAAAACTTGTGAGTTCGAAGCTAAATGCCAATAATGCATTATGCAAAGCCCTGTTCAATACTGCGCTTAAGTATGATGGTTAGCCATAAATACGGTGGTTTTGTTTATATCTTGGGAATGAAATGGCTTTGCGGGCCAAATTTCAGGACGACAATGAGGAATAACAATACGGCCTTTTATCTTGATAATCAAAATCGATACTATTCCGGGTAAATTGGGGGGGGGGTCGCAAAGACGATGGAACACGCAACTTTAATGCAGGATTTTACACCAACTATTGAATGAAATGGATTTAACAACAATCATGATGTTACTTACCCCGAATGTGTTGGTCTTCTTTGAAGCCGGAACCAGTGAAGATACACAGTAGAATAATCAACACCCAACCAGGGTGTAGGACAAAGCAAATCAACACCAAAGTGGGGCTACATAGGAATTTGGCAACAGCAAATAACACGGAGCATATGTTGGATGTCAATAGCAACCCAGCAATTTCATATTGATGTATGTAATCACAAAACCTAGTGTTCATTTAACACCAGGTGGTGTGGTCCCCTATGAAGCCGGACCGGTGTTAAATTTAACACCCGTGGTTTTAATTGTAACACACACAATTTTTGCCGTGTTCAACCGTACCAAACTAGATTTCCATGTTCTTTGTATGCAGAAGATATTGAGTACTTAAGATCTTGATTATGCTCGATTACATGGTATTCCCTCACCTACTACACTCATGCTTATATCCAACAGATAGGCAGATGTAAAGGAGTTAAAGAGACAATGAGGATTTCCAGAAAGAACGCCCCCAATTTTTGTGAAAACCCCTTTTTTTTACAATATTTGGAATGCTAAAACCAATATATAGTCACACCTGAAGTGAATAAGCCAATACGATACGGTACGGGCCTTCTTTTAGGTAGTAAGATGATGATGTAGACTTTCCTGGTCGTGCCGACAAAGTCAACGCATGGTTTTCTATGGGTAACGATTACGATTAGCAGACAAGTTCAAACAAGGTTTGCGGTTTTCCCTTTGCACTCCGTTTGGTCCAACAAACCTTCGAAACCTTCTGGGTATGTGTCATACAACCGATCCATTGAATGTGAGAGAAATTCGTATCCTAAAAAATCTCCCCTGTCACTTTAAAGCTCTTTTCTATCCCCGAGTACTTAATGTTATAGACAGTGAGCAAAGAATATGGGATAATATCAATCGCTATATGTTTTGGCCCTACACTATTGGCATCCCCATCTAACGACTACCGTATTTATATTATGGACAAAACACCTAGAATTGGACCACATATCCGCCAATTTTTGGAATTATAATATATTGATTACGTTAATTAATCCATTATCCTGTGTTCCATGTCAAATTGAGTCTAAAATGGTCATTTGGGTGGTAAAAGTATATCAAAATTGATTACAGGTAACAATAAACAACAGATTTATACGATATATCCCTTAAATCCATAAATGCCATTTTTTGCCACTTTTCAAAAATCACGGAGCGGACCCCTGCCTTGTGTGTGTGAGAGAGAGAGAGAGAGAGAGAGAGAGAGAGAGAGAGATGCATGATGAGGAGTTCTTCCATCTCCACCTCCTTCACTCAAAGCTGAAGTGGGTCCCCAAGATCATTCTTCAAGTTAGAAATAGTACTCCTTACCAATGCACACTTGTGAACACTCCTATTCAATGATATATAATGAAGAGCTTAAATAATTTAACCTTGATACAGAACAAGTTCTTTTTACTACAACAGGGAAATACTTCATTATTTCAGGACAACTAAACAGTTTGTAAAAGTTCATTTCAGGCTGTAGGCCACACTAGGCCTACGGCTTCGTGTGGTATGGCACTAAAACCATTGATATATTTTATATTGCATGAACAAACAGGGGATAACTAATAGTAGTCAGAGAGAACATTCATGTGACCGTACAGTTGAGTATATACACATTTTTAGGTTAGGGTGTGTAGAATAAGAATCTGCCGGGTACCACCTGGGCATTGTTGGGCGTTTTGAGAAATCCAAGATGGCGTCGCCATAAATGATAATTATCTATTCAACCCTATATTATCAAACTATGGAGTTGATAAATATACTATAGGACCCAATGAACAAGTGCATGGCACTTGAAACATTGATGTATACCTTCAAATTCAAAATGGACGTCAATCGAATTATTTTAAAATATGTCAATATAACAGCAAATACCTGCGACTAAAAAAGAGACATGAAGGACTTAGGTTATTTGTTCGGCACAATAAATGTTCATGTCATTTATTCAGCTAACATATCGTACTTGACAGAAATGAAAATACATATGTTAATTCAATAATACATAAAGTATAAATTGCAAACTGTGGCAAAATGATGCATTTGAGGGATATGATATGCTAGGACAGTAATGGACAACCCTATAGGGCTTATAGATATTACTGCCCCTGTAAACCATACAAGTAAAATCTACTCATATTAATATTACAATAATGAACACAAGTAGGGGATGATATAAAATATACATAGGTAAATACATTAACAAATAAACAAACCAAAACAAACAATATATCTAATGCACACAAACACTTAAACGGGAAAAAGGATGGGAAATGGAAATGAACAGACTTTTCAACATGTCCTGCTGAGGTATATAGTATAGCATAGTGAGGAAGCAGAGGTAGAATAGGTAGAGGTGGAGAAAAAAAGTAAGGAGTAAAAAATAGATAGAAATGAAATGAAGAATTTTTGTTTATTTCTGCCTTAAACTGTTTCCTATTTTTTCCCATACGTCACTCAATATGGCAGTCAAAAACGTTAACATCTTTAAAAAATACTTGACACAAAGTATTACAGCCTTCAAATCGAAATCAATGTGTCAATGACATTAGAAATGTACCTTCAATCCTAACCGATGTTCAACATACATTTAAATTTGTTTTAAATGCGCCAAAATCGAAATAAAACTAATATGGTGCAAAGTTGTCAAAATACCATAGGAATTAAATTTGTTCACATATATTGCACTCAATTTTATAATTTGACACATTTTAATTTATCGGGATTACCTGGTATCACTGGGTTATGATCAGAGGTACATTTCTAATTGTTTCATTGACACACTAATTTATACTTGAAGATAATATTTAGAAATTTGTGTAAAGTATTTTTGAAGATATTCACGTTTTTGGCCGCCATATTGATTGACGTCATGTTACAACTTTAAAGTATCAGAAATACATTCATTGTGTCTAACATAGTGCTGCAGCACCAACAAGTTTAGGAGAGTGGTACCGGGGCCGGAATAATAACATTTGTCATCATAGCTAAAATTGACCGTAGGGATGTGGAGTTCATGAAAACGGGTGATGACTAAATTAAAAGTGGTGGCAATTTGTATACGATGCCATTTTCCAAAATGGAAGCCATATTAAAGCCAAAAACACCTAAGAAAATACTTTTGGTGTAAAAATGCTTTTTTCTGGGTTAAGGAGTTCAAAACAATTATTCCCAAAACTATAAAAAGTTGCATGTGCCGATATTTTCCAAGATGGTTGATATTTTATTGACACAAATCTTACATTTCTTAATATATAGCCTATGAAGATGATTGTGTCAAATTAAAGATTTTCTGGGTCAAGGAGTTCAACAAAACTATTTACAAAACTGTCAGATGGATATAAAAGTAATGGTAGTTTTCATACGTCGCTATTTTCCAAGATGGTCAACATATAAAAGACAAAATCGTTTATACCTCATGCTATACAGCACCTAGGATGACGATTTTGGTAACAAAGTGGAAGTTTTTTAGGTCAAGGATTTTGACAGCAATATTCTCAAAACTGTCAGATGAGTCGTGAGTCATGTTATGCATGGACTACC
>JAMKCH010051562.1:0-10478 GCA_023653785.1 Ophioderma brevispina
ACCGTCTACCCGTCAATCAAAAAAAAATCGGGTGTTGCAATCTCTCCACACAGCAATAGTTTTGCTATAACTCATCTGTCGTGAGAAACCAATGCCTCACTGATCAATTCCAAATCAGTTTTAGACTCAGGAAGATCACAACGATATTCCTGCCTTCTTGGTTTGAACTTGAGCCTGATCTAAATTTTCCAACACTGTTACAGAAGGCACCTGGTCCAGATGGTATTAATCCAAAGATACTCGAAAGGCAGGTGTGGCAGGAGATATAGTCCTCCCCTCCGTCCGGGAACAATGGTGAACAAAGGCAATCAATCCGTGTAACCTTCACGCAACATTAGTTTCACGCTTGTTTCCGTTGTCGTCTATGGAGCCCGTACAATGATACCTGCCGGACTATGATTACTTTCACACCAGGCCACAACGAATGAGCAATCTATCATTCGCTCCACTTCTGACCATTAATTGCTGTAACAGGAAGACACATAATTTAATACGAATCAAAGTTGAAAACAGCAACAGCAGTGCTGCTGAAGGCATCAGTAACAATCTTCTTTAGCAATTATTTCTAGCATCAACACTGATCATGGTGTCGTTGCTCAAAGGTTTAATAACCTTTTTCAACAAGCATTGTTCCGAATGTCCATCTTTATCATGTTTATTGAAAGAGGCTTATGTTATACCGATTTTAAAGCCGGTGATAAGCATGATGTTACTTATATATAAGACTATTATAGAACGATTTCAATCCTACAGCGATCTCCACTATCTATCCATCTATTTATCTCCAAAATTGTTAACATTCGTATGTTTGACTTTATACCCGACACATATAAATTATATTACATAACACATTTTGGTTTTAGTCCCAACGATCGACTGCTGGCAATTATGAACTTTACTGACAAGATAGCCAAACATCTTGACCAAAAACTTTTTACCATCGGCATTTTTTTCTTGTCATCTTTTCAGCTTTGATACCGATAATCATGATATTTTACTTAATAACTTAATATATCTTATCAGAGCCTTGCCAACAGTTGGATCAAAACTGTCATCCTCTAGTAGAAAACAATGATTCATTTACAATAATAGACCATGAAGCGGAATAGCTCCCGTGCGCACCAGATCCTCCGCGAGTGGTATCCTTTTGTTCGGGGGGAGACCCGTCTGACCGATATTTTACATGTTGAATATGGAACTATTGGGATGGACTCCAGTTTCCGCCATTTTTCAAAATGGCCGCCCCCGTAAACTACTTTTGCCTATATCCTTGGGTCCCTGAGACTCGTAGAGGCAAAATTCTGGTGTCCACCATGTTTTTTCAGGGTCAAGGAATTCAATGAGAACCATTGATTACAATACTAAAACCATTCACTTTGCGGCGCATCTTACACTGGGTCCATTGACAAACTTATTAAATTCAAAGTCTTGTCTACCTCTACAGCACTGAATGGTCTGTCACCTGCCTATCTTCGATTGTATCAACCATTTATATATTCCATCAAGGCCTCCGCTTAAGTACAGACAATTTCGCCTCGTTATCGCACGTAGTAGAGGGGTGATGGATCGTTCAGTGTCACGGCCCAACCTCCTGGAATCATTACACGTACCACTAGGTCAGCCCCCAAGCTCAGCTTTCAACAAGATTTAAAAACCTATTGTACTAAATTTTGTTGTATTTTCTGGTTATTGTTTTCATGTAGCCTTGTTATTATGTTCTTTTGTTCTTTTCCTGGATAGTGCTATATAACATTGTTTAGTATTAAAGCTAGCGAGACTAGCAATTCTGACCAGACCCTGCTCTAGATTTGTAGACAATGTCTAGCCTCTAGGCTTTTTTGTCAATCTGCAAACCCAAAATCAGCTGGTCTGCCCACACCCGTTTGCCGACGGGGGAAAAAAGGGCCCCCCCCCTTCAGTATGTGGCCAATCTGTATCGCTAAAGTCATTGGTGTGTGCGAGGTCCCGGTAAAGTTTTTTTTGCTGCATGGGCTGGTAATATTCAAAAAGTCCCCCTCAAAAGCAAACCAATTCCTTATAGCTTTGCTCAACAGGAATCTTACGTTGCTCAAGTAACGTCAAAGCAAGAGCATTATAAGCACTCCGTCAGACAACATCTCGAATACTGCGCCTCTATTTGGGTTGGGACCCTTAACGGTACCAAGAAAAAGATAAATCACCATTGAGGGGTACAAGACGCTCCGCCATGTTTGTGCTGCATAAGAACCGATCGCGAAAAACCTACAGCTCTTGACATCCTTTCGCACTGAGTCACGGGAAGCTCTGGAACATCGCCGAGCCAAACAACACTGACGCTCCTGTACCAATTTGTCAACAAACACGGACTCATATCGAGACAAATCTCAGGAGACAGAATCAACCCGGCAACAAACTGGCGAAGTGCTTTTAACAAGTTAGCCGCACAGAAACACCTTATACTGCACACAACAGACACATTATACCTATTTTTCACCAGGTCATACCTTACAATCCTTCCCATCAAAAGAACCAAAATTACACACACATTACGCACATACTCTACATCTAAACATGTCATTGATCAAGCATACCCAACGACACAACAGTGAAATTCGCTGACATGGAACACTTCCTGGACCGGGGGCCGATTTATCACTAACGTTTGCGATCATCGCAAAGGCCCAAAAAATCCGGCTCGCCAAACCGAATCCATCGCTATTTAGCGACCGACTTATTTATCGATTCACGAACCCTTTGCGACGACTTTGGTCATCGCAACGCGTGGTTAGCGCTGATTTTTAGCGACGCTATCATTGTAGTCCTGGGTAGTCGCCAAGTAAGTAAAATTATCCTAATTGATATGTCACATGTTATTTCGCGCCATTTTCATTCTAGCTTGCACGTACGTTCATCGTATTAGGAAGACTGCTTCTGCTCTTAATAGGCCTATAATAATATTCTAATGACTTTCGAGCTTTATTTAATGCAAGAGCATTTTTGGCCTACGCGAGAACAGATTTTTAGAGATGATACTCCCCAAGAAAATATCAGATAAGACTATGCATGCCTCTACCTATACAACATATATTTAGATTTTTTCACTCGGTTTAATAGGTTTTTAAACCAAAATGATTTGCGTATCACTCCACAAAGATGCATTTTCATCAGCATTCCTTACTAATATCTCGACTCGAGAGCTTTGGTTCAAATTTGCACTTCGATTTAGCTCTTTACTCGGCAAACAAACCGGTGAGGGATTCATCCTTAAAAAACATGGTAAAGCTACTACCTCCAAATTTGAGGGTCCTGCGCCCCGCAAAACCTCCGATTTTGAGTTTCTCGGAATAGGGGCCCTTCGTTAAACTCCAAATCGGACGGAGGGTATGGGACTGAGTTTCTGCGAATAATACGCAAACACTCGGAAATTGGAGGGTTCGCGGTGGTTGCTAAAACTCTCCTAATCGGAAGGTTTTGCGCCATGTTTATAATCATCTTTTTGTACTCTGATTCTGGAGTTTCTGTGCATAATACCCAAACTCCAAATTGGATGGTTTGCGGTGGTCGCAAAAAAATCCCAAAATGCGGAGTTTTTTCGCAAATTATTATTAACATTAGTAATTCCAATTTCGGAGTTTTTTTCGGATAGTAGACCCTACGCAAAAAAGTCCAGTAATTTTATGATTTGACCCAATACAAAACAAATTGCAACGGAAACAATTATGGTGTTAATATACTGTGACACATTGAATAGTCAAAAATAATAGGCCTATTAAAAATCTACCAATCACCCTTGTGGAACATGTAGAAATAGGGGGAACGTTTGTACATGGGTCAAATTAGAATTGTTTCGACTTGAATTTAAATGAATGTATCCATTTATTGGGCTTACTTCCTCATGTTTAAAAAAAGGTTAGTTTGCCCTCTCTACGCGGTATATTTTAGTACAATATGCACATAACAGTTCAAGGTCATCCTGGGGTAAAAATTCATAGAATGGTCCGATTTTGACCGACTGGTTGGTAAACTGTAAATGTGTCCACTCGATCAGGTTAAAAAAAAAATGTTTAAAAAAATTAAAGATTCTTTGTTTGAACTTTCTATATAAAGAATTCAGAGCTATGACTAGTGACCCTCCATATTATGGCAAGCCATAAGGCCATAACTTATTGCGCAACGCGTTGCGACATTTCAGCAACGCGTTGCACATGTTCGGCAACGCGTTGCAAGAAAGTAGCCACGCGTTGCGGCGGCGTCGGCCATTAAGAATAACGAATTTCTGTTACGTATTTCAAAAATTAACCCACAACGCGTTGCAAAAGTATCTAGGCACGCGTTGTGGAAACTCCCAACGTCGTTGCAAGCCTTCACAACGCTTGGCAACCCTTCACAACGCGTTCCAACCCTTCACAACGCGTTGGCGAAGGTTCACAAGCCATCAGGGTCATAGTATTGCCGCCACGCGTTGTGAGAAAGTGCAACGCGTTGCGACATTTTGGCAACGCTTTGCGACATTTCGGCAACGCGTTGCGACATTTCGGCATAGCGCGTTTCGGTGTCGGCCAATCAAAATTCATGCATTTCTTGACGTAAATTTCCAAAAATAAATCCACAACGCGTGCTGCAATACGTTATGACCCTTATGGCCGTCAAACTGCGTTGCCAGCATTCACGACGCGTTGCGAGCTGCACAACACGTTGCAACTTCACAACGCGTTGTGACGGCAATACTGGTACTAACGTATTGCCGCAACGCGTTGCGAAGGTTTGCACGCGTTGTGGAAGGTCGCAACGCGTTGTGAGATTTATATTTTTGACATACGTCACAGAAATTCATGATTTTGATTCGCCTACACCGCAACGCGTTTGCCGCCAATTTGTCGCACTCGTTGCCGAATGTCGCAACGCGTTGGTGACTTTCTCACACGCGTTGCGGCAATACGTTATGACCCTATGGCTTGTGGACCCTAGCAACGCGTTTGTGACGGTCGCAACGCGTTGTGAGATTTATATTTTTGAAATCGTCACAGAATTCATGATTTTGATTGGCGACACCGCAACGCGTTGCCGAATGTCGCACGCGTTGCCGAATGTCGCAACGCGTTGTGACTTTCTCACAACGCGTTGGCGGCATTACGTTATGACCCTTATGTCTTGTGGGCCTTAGCAAGCGTTGTGCAGCTTGCAACGCTTTGAGCTCGCAAACGCGTTGTGAAGGTTGCAACGCGTTGCAAAGTGATCTAGCAACGCGTTGTGGTCTATTTTTGAAACGTCACAGAAATTCCTGATTTTGATTGCGCGATCCGCAACGCGTTGCCGAATGTCGCAACGCTTTGCACTACTTTCTTCGCAACGCGTTGCAGCATACGTTATGGCCTTTATAGCTTGCCAGACTCCCATCTACTCTGTAGCCCCCAGTCACATTTTGCATTCCAATTATGCAACAATATTATAGATGGTGCAAACAGTATATTTTCGGGTTCTTGTACCATTAGAAGAACAATTTGAGACCATTTTTTATACGACGAAATAATCTGAAATTTTTCCCCCATTGCGACCTTAAAACCTATTTGGACCATAACTTATTGAACTACAACTGCAGATAGGGCAAACTTCCCTTTTTTTTAATCCTGGAATGACAAACACGTTGGCATACTTTTCACGCGTTTTGATACTTTTCATATTTTGACCCCTCTATAAACCTTACCCCCTTAAAAATAGTTCGCACTCCTTTTTGATTTTAGTAGGACTTTTTGATATGTTGTTTTTAAGGTTTCTAATACAATTCTGTTGGAATTGGATTCTGTGCAATTAGTTTTGGGTTAAGCAGCATTCATTCTATTTTGTCTGGCCTAAAACTACAAAAATCGGAGGGTCTGTGTGGGCGCAACGTTTTCTTAAATATCACTAATATATTTTGTACTCCGATTTTTCGGTTTCTGCTGATAGTACGAACAAACTCCGAAATCTGAGGGTTGCGGTGGCCGCAAAACTCTGAAATCGTAGGTTTTAATTATTGTTACTCACATTTCATACTCCATTAATACTCAAAACCTTTGAAACTAGGGTTGCGGTGGGCGCAAAAACTCGGTGGTTTTGCAATTCATGCGCAGTATTGACATTTCGTAACCTTCAATAACCGTTAATTTTACGGACCCCGTGATGGGTAATTAACCTAATTGCGAGAAGAAAAGTACGGAATCGTGATATATGGGAAATCCCGACATTTTTAAGCTGTTTTATATTCCGGGTAATTGACCGTTATTTTAAATGGATTTTTAGGCTTTAACCGGAAAATTTGCTGCTTGGAAATGCCCCGTAATTTGAAGACACAGGGATAAAGGGTTAGAAGTGGTTCAGGAGTGTGCCAGGGGCGCGCCCGAGAGTTTTGAAAATTCAGGAAAACGGGTTTTTAAGCAATAAATTGCGTTAAAATTATGGTTTTTTTTTTACCCGAGTTAATCGTGTAGTGTTCGCCGCACCCCCCTAGATTTTCACTCTGGCGCCGTAATGGGTTGTGGCACAGGGTTAATTGTAAGGTTTCTTTTAGGTTGGGGTTGTACCTGCAAGCGGTAGTAAGGAATTTGGACTATCACTCTAAAAATGTACTCTTCTGGTGGTCAAATGTTAACCGTTTGGATGCAAAAAGGGACAACCTTTTCCACTGATTAAACTTTACTCAACTTGATTACCAAATGCGTTTACTCATCAAAAGTGTAACAATTTTACTCATCAGTGGAGCAAAATTTTACTCAACCCTGCTGATTAAAAGTTTAATCAACCACGAAGGGTGTTCCCTTTTACTCCACAGCATGGTAAACTTTAATCATCTACTGTCGAGTAAAAATTTACTCATCTATTGAGAAATAGTTTTAAATCACCCGCAATCAAAAAACATTTACTCAACCCATGTTGATTAAAGTTTACTCTGCATAAAGGTCAATATTTTACTCAACTGCATGCAGTTCCTGTTGAATTAAATGCAATTTGGTACTATCTGCATGACACCGACCACAGAGCAATTTGCAGTTGAAATCTTATCTATTGAATCTTTTAATGAATGCAATTCCAGATGTATAAACATCATAGAACAATAAAAATCCTTTAAAAGGAAAAGCGGCGCCCCAAGGAGTGAGTCTTGTTTGGGGTGTTCTATGTGGTTGGGGAATACTTTTGTAAGAAAGATACGGTATACACACTATCAGATTGCATTCGCGACGTTTTGTTGCAACTTTTTTTAGGTACAAATTGTTTGAAATAAGTATAAAAAATAGATACTATATTGAAATACAAGAAAAAGTATGAACGTTTAGTTGTTGGTGAAGTTGCAATTTTGTATCATGAGCCAATACCAAATTGCGTATTATAGGGTAAATAGAAGGAAATTAGGAAAGCTTTTATTTTTGGTAGCCAAAATACAAGGTCAAAGAATTGGTAAAGTGTGTACACATATGAAACTATACTAAGACAATAATTTGGTTGTTTATTAATCTTTTGTTTGCACTTATAAATTGGGAATGGTTTTATTTGGCTTGTCCTTAAAATCCGGCGACGAGACCACTATCACACCAGCTCTCTACCAACTGCATTGGCTTCCATTTAAACAGAGGGCAGTTTTTAAGGGGTTTGACGTGGATTTGTTTTACGCGCAAGCATTCTTACACCTTCACAATTCTGTTTTGAGCCCAGTCATGGACAATGGAAGAATTTTAGTTTTTGAGCCTGCGAAGGTATCATTCATGCGCAGGATACCGCGGACAACAGTGATACTTCAATCATTACACAAAAATGTTGCCATCAGTAATATTGCATAAATCTGACCAATTTGCATAATTTTGCGATATTTTGCTTTTTTTTTTTTAATTTTATGGTGTTTTTTTGTGTTTTTTAAAATCTTCATTATTTTGGTTAAAGTCATATTTTTGGAAAAAAAAGAAAAAAAAAGAGAAAAAAAAAAAAAACAATCTAAATACAGATCAATAACCTTCAGCTTCTCATAATATCAGGCATGTCGTTCTGATCATTTAACATATTTTTGTGGCTGAGTGGGCTTATTTAGTGGTTAATAATGAAATTTTTAGATATCCCACCAATGCTCCTGATCATACCCTGCGATCGAGCTTACATATTCATGCTTGAAAAATTGTTGATTTTTTTTGAGGAATATTACTTAAAAGTACCAACTGTTATAAGTCTGATGTAGTATATGAATTCATGTTAGACACATCTTATACCACTGACGTAAACATTTCTATGAAATCTTGAAAATAATGAATAATGAAATAGTGACCTCATTTTTTCGAACAGTCAACCGGAAACTAACACTCCAATTCCATTGGCCGTACTAAATTTTTGTTTTTAAAAAAAGATAAAAACCTTTTTTAAAATTATGTATTTTTTAATTAATTTAATTTAATATTGAAAAAAATTTTTCTTTAAATTCTTATTTGTGCCGTCTTTTCTTTTTAGTTGTCCATTTTAAGCGTTTTCTTTCTATTTTGCACTCATTGTTTTGACTTTTTACTTTTGTAGTTGATTATATTAATTTATTTTCTTTTGTTTCCATTGTAATTTTGTTTTATTATTATTAGTTTCATAACTTTAGCTTTATTTTTTTTTATTTTAAAGATTTTTTATTTTTATTAGTTCATTTTTTAATTTTAGTAACTTTGTATTATTGGTTTATTTCCATTGTTGCATTTGTTATTATTTTTTTACATTTACACAAAAAAATTGAATCATTAAATATAGAATTATTATTATTATTTGCTTATATTATTTGTGTGATGTATTTTTTAATTTATTTTAAGTTAATATTGTTTTTCTTTTAAAATCTTATTTGTTATTTGTCTTTTCCCTTTATTATTTGTAATTTAGCGTTTTCTTTTTCACTCTTGTTCATTTGTTAATTCTTTTAAATTTTTTTATTTTGTATTTTTATATGTTTAAATTTTATTTTCTTTTGTTTCCGTTCTAAATTTGTCAGTTTCATTATTATTATTTTCATTTTGGCCTACTTATTCCCAACTTCGTGATTCATTTTAAGCTTGGTAGGTTGTTAAAAAAAAAGACAAAAAGGGAAAAGTAGAAAAAAAAGCAAAACACGCAACATCTTTCCTGGTAACAAACAGCTCAACAAGAACAACTATAACAACAATGAAAATCAAACATCCCTTGACCGATTTCGACCCCAGGACCAACGGGGGATAACCAGTACATGCGCCTTAAACCGCTCGTCCACTCCTTAGACCGCTAGGCCACATAAAATTGCTATATATACGTGTATCTGCTCATTGATCACAATGTGATGGAAGACCGCTCGAGATCACATTGACATGACCCAATATGGCGTGTTACGTGGGGGATTCCATTATAGAGTGTTTTTGAAAATCTTCCTTTAAATTTTCGCAAGGAAAATGAGAACTTCTCTTCTTATTAAATCTCTGCCGAAGAAATTAATTTTTAGGTCATCGGGTAATCTCGAGCACTCCTCCTATATTTTCCACCATATTTTGAACATCCGCTATGTAACATTTCGTGATGTAACGTAGAAATCCCCAATTTTGGCTACAGTTTCCTACGGGCGGTCCGGAAAGTTCGTGTCGTGTCCAACAACTCGAAAGATATATAATAGTACTGGGCTAGCGATTAACGTTATCTCCGGAAAACGAAGGGTTCTCATGGGAGATTTTGCCTCAGAGGGTTCGTTACTATTTTTGTTTTTGAATATGTATCATAATTGGGTCTGTGAACCTATAGAACCTAAGCTAGAAAATTGACGTTTTTGTCGGGTACGTCGGTTCAGCTGTTAAGAAAGCCCCCTCTATATATGAATGAATTGTACACTTTGTGATAAAAGTACCAAATTTCCACAGTGTGCAGGACTAAGACTAACTTTTTTCAGATATGTGCCCAATCTCCTGGTGTCCAGTTTTGCCAGGAGAGGGCGCTTTTAAAATGGCCGCCAAAACCCCATAATAACATAAATAAAGGGATTCTCTTACCACTTTATGAGCTGAAACCGTTTTGAGTGGTGATATTTTCATATTTCAGGATCATCTGAGCAATTCTGAGATAAGCCAAATGATACACTCCTGTCCACAAAAAAACCAACCTACTGACTGATGTAGTAAACGGGCCTTTAACATTCCAATCATGCGTACCTTAGCAAAATCTGAGCACGGCTGATTCTGTACAACATTTACTGACAGAATTAAACTAACCACCTTTTCTGTAATTACCAAGAACATGTCCTCCTTGTTAAGCCCTCGTATCTTTTTTTCGTATCGAAAAGGATCTAAGATGGACAGGAATGTTTTTAGAAAACTCGTAATCACTGATGCAAAGCCATTGCATCATATTCAAAATGGAAACATTCCTATCATCAGTTAAGTCTACAAGCAACAAGCGTAGAGGGGTCCTTTTTTTTGTACAGAGTAATACTTGAGGGCACTTTTAAATATACAGCCAATTCTTTCCTTTTATTTATAACACTGGTATTA
>JAMKCH010051563.1:0-10690 GCA_023653785.1 Ophioderma brevispina
TGGATTTTTGTTCTTGACGACCTCCTGTTCCTAAGCAAAGCTTGTCTCCCAATTTAGCTAACAGCAGCTCGGATGAAAAGGCCCCAGTCAGGGGCTGTGGACATGAATATCAGTTTACTACATATGAAGAGTAATCATACGCAGACAAAGTCAAACTCTTTAAAAACAGAGTACAATTTAACTCCAACAAAGCGGTCCCTAGAGTCACTCCTTAAAAGAACGATTTTTCACTCTTTTACATTTACAGAGTAAGTGTGATTATGTTGCAGAATATTTTCTAAAGCCTTTGCAATGTCAGAATTTATTTTCAATGCAAGTGTTCCTAAAAAATAATTATCCCCATTGGACTTTCTAATTGCAAAAGACCTATAGCTCAGATATAATTACAATTTCATTGTACATTTTGGATGATGTATCTAAACTCTAAACATTACCGATCTGCAATCCTATATAACTTAAAAGATTTATAAAGGTGGCCATATTGGCCACCATCTTAAATTTTGAGCTTGTTGGAAAAACGAAATTACCAGACAATAGTTCCTACAGGCATGACAGGTTACAGACAATATCAAGACTTCAACGTGTACATTTATTACATTTTTTGCAGGCAAAATGTCTGTAAATACTACAACTGCTATAGCTGCATTTTTAAATTTTAAAGATGGCTATGCATAACCAAGTTGTTCCAAGTTTGCTTCAAAATACTATTGAATTCTAGGCCCATGGAAACGTGGATATAAACACTAGAATCATGCCTCTTACCAGTCTCAGGAACCGGGATATGGGCAAAAGCGACTTTATTTGGCGGCCATTTTGAATTTAATATGGCCGCCAAATCCAAATGATCTGATGTTGTTATCAATGATCTTATTGGATTCCTTGACCCTTAAAACATGGGTAGGACAAAACGAGAAATTCATGCTTCCAATAGCTCATAGAACCGAATATGAGCAAAAACAAAAAAAAATTGGCCGCCATTTTGAATTCCAAAATGGCCGCCTAGGGGAATTTAAAAAAAATGCCAACATTGATTTTCTCATTTGGTGAACCATAAGCTTTCAGAAAATGTATCGTTCCCTATCTCCATAAAAAGCCAACAAAATTAATAAGGAACCTGACTAGTAGTGCAAATATCATTGTTACTGCTGTAATTTGTACTTGTAATGACAAGAACCAAGTGTTCTATCAACTTTGTTGGTTCAACAGAAAACCGTATGAAGGTTCTACTTAAAAAATCCCAGTTTGGCCGCATTTTTATACGAGAACAAAGAAATCTAAATGAATTCCCTTGAAGCAATGATTTCTGAAAAAAATTGGACAAATTTTAGAATTATGCCGAGCGTACTTAACCTTTTACCTTAATTTTTTTCTTGCCGTATTTCTCACAATATGCTAAGGCTTTAACAATTTTTAACCATGCCGAAGTATTTGATTGGCACCCAAAGTCACGCAGGGCATCACTGGACGCATGTCCTCGGAACCAACCGTAGGTGGCCGCATCACACCTCTAGGGCTTTGACGTAACACTCTTAATTATTTTCGTAGAAAAACACCAGGTAATGACCCGAAAATGCCCCACATATCTATATGTAGCCAACATTTTGACATTGTATCGCATGGAACGCCTTAGAATGTTTCTAACAAGGGTTGGAAACGCTGAAACATACGAAACAGAAAGCATACATCTATCTTAGCTAAAAAGTGAATTTTATTTTTTTATTTAAATGACCCGTGACGTAACGATGAACGTCATATATCATACATATTAAGATTCACATTTTGTGCGCGGTTTCTTTCTTCGTCTTCGGAAGCTTCGGATGCTCGGAAACGTCACACAAACAATCTTTTCTCTTCAAATTGATACTTGACCGATTTGGAGTAATTGTTTCGATCGCATCATTATTCGCTACACACAAAAGTGTAAATTTAATTTTTTTTTGGCGTTTTTTTTAAAACATTTTAGTAGGTAAGGTTTAAGTATTATATTTTTAACACTACAAAAAAATCCCGCGTGGCGCAGTCGCTTAAGTCCTGGACTCGTGATCTTGAACTTTTCCCTGCGATGGTGGTTCGACCCACCTGGCGCATTATAATTTTCCTTCCTCTTTCACTAATAATAATTTTTAAGCGCTAAAAAATGGTATTCAAAATACTAATTAGATTTCATTAGTACAAGACGAAAAGTATTGTGAATACCGTACCAAAGGTTGGTGAAAGCTGGCGATACACTAAGCAAAATTATTCCTGATATTAATGATTAAAAACATCAAAATCCAGTAGGTGAGAGTATGCTTCCTCCTATGGGTAACATGGGTAAATGCATCCTCTCACCACCAGAATCCGTTAATATACATACAACCGTGACAATGGTTTATCGTTCAGTATTGTGTTTTTAATCAACATTCCCTAGGGAATAATTTACGCCCATACTTTACCCAATGCTCAGATTTTGTTGAAACTGGTGATAAGCTGTTTGTATTGTTTCACAGGATCCAAAAGTGTATTATTTTCAGTGTGTGACATTTGGTTGGCTAATTACAAAGCAAAATGTCGCAAGGGTCTACTTGTCTATGGTGTTCACCAGAACTTTCCCTGGATGTTGCAATGGTGATATCAAAAATCAATTTAAAATGCATTTTCTTTTCAGTATGGACACAAGGAATCATTTGACACCACTTCAACAACACGGAAGATTTTTACCCCCAGGGGTGACCTTGAACCATTACGGGGCTGTACCGCTTTAAACTAACGGTCGGAGAACCTAGGCAAATATATATCTTTTCTAATCCTTATAAGGAGACGAACATGTTATTTATATTATTAAAACGCACCTTTGCATGGGGAGCGCCATCGGATCTGGTAGAAGTTTATTTTAAATTATTGATATTGCGTTCCTCCTTTTTTCCATCGTAGCACCGCCAGTCCTCGCCAATCATAACTTTGCTTTCACAGCGCCCCGTGCGTAATTATTTAGCACTTGTGGATTTGCCAACGATCGGTATGTTCACCGGCAGTCGGGTCGCCAATCAACATCGCTTTTATAGCGCGTCGTGCGCATTTATTTAACACTTGCAGTTTGCAACGACCGTATGTTTTTCCTCCGATGGTGATCGCATAAGACCGCGATGTGAACGCATCGTCGGCATACACTACGCTGCGGCTATGCTTCGCGTGATCGCCCGGTACGCCTAGCGAGTCTGAGGAATACCCGGAGAATAGAGGGGGAAATGTACAAAAACAAAACCGGTGTAAAAGCTCTTATTGTCCGCCGGATTCAAAGTCCACCTCAAAAAGAGAACAGGAAAATAAAGGAAGCCAGGACAGAGGGTGGGGAATGTCAATTTGGAGGAGCGAGATTGTAATACAGAAAGAGAGACAGAAGAGAGAGAGAGAGAGACAAGAGGAGAGAGAGAAGAGACCAGAGCAGAGGACCAGAAGCGAGAGAAGAGGGGAGAGAGAGTGAGGAGAGCAAAGAAAGAGAATAAAGGAGAGAGAAGAGGAAGAGGAGGGATGGTCGAGGGAGAGACGGAATGAGAGAGAAACAGAATGAGAAAAATTAAATTTGTAGAGGGAATATGCGGGGAGAGGAGAGATGGTCGATGAGGAGAGACGGAATAAGAAAGAATTACGTAATTGTTGTGATGAAACTGTGAGAGATATATAAAAAGAAGGTGGCGGCCAGAGAGACAGACTAAAGCAAAAACAGGAGTCAAGTGAACAGAAGAGGGAAATTTAATAAACAGAAAAGGGCGAAATTCAAAAGAGGAGGGAAATTAGAGAGAGAGTGAAAAGTAGCTACGGAAGACAATAGACAGATCGCGCGCAGAAAGAGGAGAGAAAGAGGGGAGAGGGTGGTTGGCCAGGAGGAGGGAGAGAGAGAGAGTGTTGTGTGGGAACGCGCGAAATGCGTGTCATATCATATAAATTCAAAGATGAAAGAAGTTTAGACAGACAAGGGATATGTTAATTCGATGGGAAATTAATGGGAGGAGGATTCATATGCTACAGGGGACGGGAAACTATACAGGAATTCGAGGAGGTCGTTTTGTTCAGTGATCGACTTCTGTTTCAGTGTTCCGTCAGTGATCGCTTCCCCGTTCAGTGATCGCTCCCGTTAACTCAGCGGGCCTCCCCTAGTGTACATTAAACACAGTTTGACTCGATTTTAAATTTTTCCCTGTAGTAAAAATTTCCTCCCTTGAGGAAGGGGGAGCAGTCCGAAAAGTGCAACCCCATCATTTTATGATTGGGGTCTTAACAGCATACATACCAGGTCACCTCCAAGATGGAAATGCCCCCCCCCCGTATATTAGTTATTACCAGCATAATATGGTGCATCTGATGACCCTCGTGTCAATCAATTCCCTTGTCCCTGTAGTCTTAAAGGGTCAACTTGTCAAAATAATAAAAGTTATTCGGTATCGGCAAGGGGAGGCCGCCATGACCCATGAACTTAGTTTGTACACGAAATCCATAGGATGTTTGTTGTTTTTTTTTTGACAAAACAAAAAATGTGATGATTACCATCTGTGATTGCGTCAGAAACTCTCCGTGAGGTACTTCATATAAACTGGTTGCCATTTCAAAACGCAACTCGTCGAAGGCAGTTTGAATAAAAGCAACTGAAACAGTGTTTCTATATGGAAATTTTATGCTGAATTCCAAATCGTTCGGTCCCCAAAGCTAATTTTTACGGGAAGTGGGCCAATTTGCATAAAATTCCATAATGGCAGCCATTTAAATTTTTTGACATATGTGTTCAGGGTCAGAGAACACACAAGTAGACAAGCAGTTAACGGTATATGCAATATATTGACAATTAATGGCATAAATTTAAAACGGCGACCATTTTGAATTTTTATTGCAAATTAACTGTAACTGACCTAATGCTAAAGGTTTCATGCCCCATGAGTTGGGAGCAAAGTGGTAATGGTTGATTTGAAACTTACCACATATTACGTTTTCACACTTAAAGAGAGAAGTGATATTTCTTTTTTGAGATAGCTATACAACTATATATTGTTGTAAAGGCTAAAAATGTAAGGAAAGACCAATTGCAACTTGTACAGGGTGCCACAAGTGGTCTATGGTGGAAAGTGAAATTGCATGTTTGTTAAAAAGTACAAAAGGAGTGTGCAAGTCTAATTTGTTACCGTCAATTAACATCATAGCTTAACAACTGTTGTATGAGTCAAAATGAAGCCACATAAATAACAACAAAATGAGTGTTATTTATCTAATATATGGCAGGGTTACAAAGATATAAAACCAAAAAAATGCAAAAGCCCGAAAATCAAAAATCCCTGATTTAAATCAACTGCCTCATCCGTATGCACCTCATCCATAGGCACCAACCTCTCTGACTCGGTGACGTAAATTACGGACAACTCAAAAGTAAAGATAGCACAAAATGTAAATCGCTACCATATCAAGCTAGATAAATTCCCTTAAAATGAAATATATAATCAGCTGAACCTAACTTGTTCTTATGATACAATAAGAAAATGTTTTAAAATAGTTGTGAAAGGTAACGCCACCCTCATTTGTTCCCCCAACTCATGCGCATGGACCATAATAATGATCTAATTAATTCCTTTGACCATGAAAACGTATGTATAGACTCAAGAATGAAGTACAAGCATTAAATCTGAGTATGTACAAACAAACGTTAAAATGGCGTTCATTTTGAATGTATGCTACTTATCCCCATTTCCTCTCACAATTCAGCTTGGGGAACCAGAAAATTTGGAATTAGCATAAAAACTTTTCATCTAAAAACACTAACCCAATTTTTTTTTTTTTTTAATTTTTTAGGTTTTTTCTTTTTTTAACCTTTTTTGAGAAATGGACCAGTCTACTAATAAAGGATTGGCAAATAGTTTTGAAATATACCACTACAAGAGTCGTCTTCATTGGCAGCAATAACACTAGCCAACCTAACCCATATACTAGAGGGGAGTCTCCTAAGAACAAGGCGAAAAAAAACCAACAAAATAGGCAAAATTGTCGTTTCAATCATAGCCTGGTGTGATTGAGGTGGTGTAGCCACTGTGTGTCCCCTCTTCATCGTGCACACATTAATTACCTTGACATATATTTCTTGGTAAGTAATATGGACAAAATCGCATAATAGTGCTTATAATACAAAATCTGCTTCTGGTACCAAGTAAAACCCCATTTACAACACAACAAAAAATGTTATTTTTTGCTGTCAAATAGAATCTGGAGGAATTCAATTTGAGGACATTTTGATAGCCATTGTGGAATTTTTTTTTTTTAGGACAACCATTTTGGACTTTGTTCAATCAATGATTTGAGACCATATATGGTTTTCAGTGTCCGGTGAATTGATGGTTATAGGTATAGGAGAACACTTAAGTGAACATTCATGATAAACAGTAAAGGATAAGGTTTAGAATTTAACAAAACAACTCAAAGTGCAAAACTTCAAAATACTCAAATTAGGGTAATTTTGGCAGACACTTAGATTTCGGCCATCTTCTTGGATTTCGAGACCATATAATTGGCAGGCGCTGATCCGGGAAGGGGGCTGAGGGGGGCGCGCGCCTCCCGAGTAATTCTTCTGCAAATTCTTGGCAAAATTTAGCCAGCCCATTTTGAGCTATTTTGGACCAGTTACAGCCTTTCAGAGCCCCCGGATTTTTGACGTTTTTCAAAATCCTGGATACACCCATCACCCCTGATTGGTGTCATTTCAGCTACTTATGACGGTTATAAGCCCCATAGGAAGAACTACTTCTGGTAGACCCTTCAGTGATAACCTCAACATACTAGATATCTAATTAAGGTAGCTTTTGGCGAACATTTTGGATTTTGTCGCCATCTCTGGATTGAGGACCATATAACTCGGGTTATTGGTTTGAGGGTGAATTTGAAGGTTATAGCTATAGGAAACCACTTAAGTTGACCTGCAAGTGAATAAATCTCAACATACTGGATCTAATTAAGGTAGCTTTTTGGGTGGCCATTTTGGATTTGGGCCGCCATCTTGTTTGTACCAATTATGGGGGTGGTGTTCCTGCTGAATGTTGAAGGATATAAGTTTAGAATGGGGACTACGAAAATTCTTTCAATGGAAAGCTCTAGCACACTATACCCTTAATTAAGGTACTTTGTTGGCCATTTTTGGCGGCCCCTTCTTGGATTTGAAACTAAATTTTAGGTGGCCCTAAGCTCAACACCACAAAATATAGTGTTCAGAATAACATATCCAGCGCAAGAAAAGTTTTTTAAAAGGGAAATCTAAGAGCCAGATAGTTTTTAATTGAGTAAAATTGGCCCCCATTTTGGATTTGGCGCATCTGATTTGAGACCACATCATGGGTAGTGCTTCAGCTGAATTCGAAGTGTAATAGCTTAAGGTTGGCGAACCACTGGAAAAAACCCTGGAAATTAAAATGTTTCAACATATTCTATTTAAGGTAATTTGGCGGCCATTTTGAAATTTCGGCCGCCATCTTGGATTTGAGTCAAAAATCTGGGTTGTCCCCAACTTTTTTTGAAAGAGTATGGGTTCAGGACATAACATCGTTGAGAAAAGTTTAACCCACAAAATGGCAGTTACCTGGATTAGCCCTGTCTATGCTTTTGATTCCGTCATGCGTTGTATGAGATGTTGTGCAGGTAGCGGCAGGACGGAATCAAAGCCAACTCTTTGTATACTTGGGAATGGATTTGGATTGAGTTGGACTCGTTCGCGATAAAAATAACTTTGAGGTTCTACTGTGAGGTCAATAATTTTGGATGGTTATTAAATCATTTGAAAAAAGAAACTAAATGTGAAGAAAACTCACGGGGGATATGTTGATTGGTAAGCTGTGAACTAACATTTTGGGCAGAAACCAGTGCAAACTTATTGCGGGACCCCATTCTATCAAATACCACCAGGTATTTCGGAAAAAAACCAAAGGAAAGGGTCTAGCGACCTATGCTAAACAACACGGTAAATGAAAAGAAAGGGGTTACGCTGGCAATGTTACTGTAAGTAAGTTTGGTTTCTGCAAAGATGTGTCACAGTGGCCAAACACTTCTTTCGTGATTTTTTGTTCATATTGTTTCCTTTTCGGAAAAAGATGGTCAGGTTAATTGAACGCACAGTAGAAGCCTAAGAGTTGATGTATTCGTGAAAGAGGACGAGTATCTTGTGTTTTGCGTCACGGAAAAAAATAGCTCAATCTTAATCTGGTGATGAGCACCTGAAATCTTGTCTCTGGAAAGACAGGCCATGTTATTACGCATACAGTTGAAAAGTTAATGTGTAGTGCTTTATCCTCTGCATACGAGCGGATTTACTGGGTATTAACAGTGATTTATTTGCTCGAGTTCAATGCTGATGGTGGTGTAATCTATGGGTCGTTCCCGAAACTTAGTTGTAAATCTACGTGCATTACTATGTCATGTATGCCGGATGGATCAACTTAAGACACTATAGTGATTTGCTAAATCAGCAAATCGACAAAAAATCATTCAAAAATCAGATTTTGCATGTATGTAACAAGTTAAGGTATCCCTAAACATATCTTTCAAATGATAAGACAGAAGCAACCTAATAAGGACAGAATCGGAAATTTTAGTCATTACGTCCGTGGACACTTACTACAACACTTAATGATGGGGAATCGTATCTTGAACACTGCCGTTTTCTCCTTTTCTGAAATTCTTCAGTTGGAAAGGGTAACTTATGAGAATTCTACAGGACTTATCCTTCACTTTTGAAGCTATTCTGCAAATTTACAAATATTTTTCAAATCACTTCAAAGCACTGTGTAAACTGGTATGAAAAGGTCTATTATGTAGGACATACGCATGAGTTATACAGTGGGTTACGTTGAGGTTCGGCGAACGGGACCCAGGTCACTGATAAGCTCTGATATTTAGGAAAATTGAAAATGTGATGACATTTTAGTAATTGCAATCAAATGTGCAACCGTTGCACTGGAATCCCCAGAGTAGTAAAAACTATAATTAGACAATATTAACTGGCAGAAACAGTTACTTCGCCGATATGCGTAACAATCCTTAGGCAAGCATCTTTCTCTCTTTGATCCCATATGGAGTAGCAGTGGCTTAAGAGAGTTGTGGAAGTGTCAATATGTGAAAGCATTTCATAAGTGAGTGGGATTAATTCAGGCACTACTGTTGTTCATATCCGATTACCTCCGTGAACCTATCATCAGCACAATAAATTTCAGGATTCGGATGGGACAGGATTTCAATGGGTGTTTCCATAAATTGACACCCTTTTCGAATAACTTTCCTGACACCCCCCCCCCCCCCCCCCCAAATGGCTTGTGACTTGCAAAACTTCTTATTCCATTCTTTGATGTTGTCTGCCCACTTTTTCCTCTGTCTGCCATGATATGCATTATATATTATATATCTATTTTTTTTTTTTTTTTTTACATATATATAGAATAATAGGTGCTAAAGGTACGAACATTACCACTTTTAAGTGATTTTATTAATGGCCATAGGCCTACTAAGAAGAACAAGTCATTGGAAAGAAAGAAAGATCAGAGAAGAAGAAGCCTCAAAAGAGATTTATTTATTATATATTATATATTATATATATATATATTAATAGATATATATAATATTATTATCTATAATTAATACTTAGCAATCAAAGCAGAGACCACTTATGCACCTCTTCAAGCAAATCAATTAACCCATTCAAGATGATTCCAACTAATTCATCTAGCAAGAGCTGTAATGTCTATGCTACATCGGCATAACGATTCAGAGCCAGTTTGTAAGCTATTCAACTATTTTAAAAAAATCAGAAGATAATCAAAGTGATTGATATCTGCAATTGCATCCTAATGAGAATCCAATATGACTGCCAATGTCAGTAGAAGACATTAATCATTCATGGTTAAGGTAAAGATATTACTCCAAACAGGGCATCCATTGACCTTACTACCTACACCCACATTGCTCTAATTGAGCAATAAACTAATTATTGGAAACCACAGCCACTGACAGCCGGACGCTTTGGAAAAAGGGCCATGATAATCACATCAGATGGTTGCGGGTAAGGGGGGGGGGTAAAGTCAGGATGCTGGATTAATTGGTTTCGCAAGACGAGCTGCCGTGAAACCGGGTTGTTGTGAATAGTACGTGATCAAATCGCCCACGGCTCTGAAAAAACAGAAAACCTATAAAACAAATAATATGATAGACGACATTAATCAAAATCTACACAATTCGAAGAGTTGGATTGAACAAAATACTTAACGGTTGATACTTGAAGACAGAAAATTCAATGTTTTGTTTTGTGTTTGCATTCAGTCTTTTTGTTTTCTACAACATTAGATATTGATCAAACTTTTGTGGGCAACTGGAATTCCATTGAGAGGACAAGAACTACAGATTGTCAGGAACGATTGAAAACACTTACAAGTTGATGGAAGGTTGGTCGGAAAAGTAAAATAAGTAACCCGATAATAGAAGGGTTGAAAAAATCAGTGCACGCTAAGATATCGGCTTAAGAAAAGAGTATATGTTTCTTGACATAATTATAACACGAAAACCTAGCCTATGGAAAGTGGGGATTACTTAATTGTAGTTTACGACGTTATGGAAATTTCAAAGTAGGATGGGCAAACGTCTGATTTAATATATTGTTAGAAACTTTAAGTGATATATTATGGAGGTCAATGATATGTGG
>JAMKCH010051564.1:0-69160 GCA_023653785.1 Ophioderma brevispina
TGATCAACCAATTGCCAACCGATAATCGATATTTACGTGGGTGTAAAATTGGGCACATTGAGGTCCCACACGAGCTGTCGCAAGCTAAATAGCAAGATGACACTACATTAGCCACTTCTCCAACAGAGGCAGAATGCGATCAACCTTGTGTTTTTTGCATCGGATGTTGAAGCGTCGAGTCCTACTCTATAAAAATAGGTGTGGAGGTTGGCTTCCTTTTGCTCCCCCTCCCGCCAGGGAGGCACGCTTCTTGTGAAAAACCTTTGCGTTGAAGGCGAGTTTGAGAGAGAGGCCACACAGACAAGTGTAGAGGAATTTTAGCCTTTGGAGCGACACTCTTTGTTACTTCCGGTCCACCAACAGATTTTGCCTAAAGGAATCAGTCTTGGATGTCTTCCAACAAGTGACCAGTCCCCTTAAAACCCAAACCTGACGTTGCCAAAATGGGGCTACAGCAGTATCGTTACTTGAACCATGAGTGCTGTAACTTTGTAGTACCTAACCTTCGCCAGAAAAAAATTTTAACGTGGAGAGACGTATGCAATCAGGTTCCCCCAACTTATTTGTAAAAGCGCATTCCTCCTCCTCACCATGCCAGGCTTTTCTCGTCCGCGCCCTGCAGAAGTTGGGAGCTGGTAATTCTTGTTGTATGCAAACAGATCTACTATGGGCCTTTGAAAAATTATCTGGCATACACGGCAGTTGAAATGCCACTCCCCACAGTTGATACTGTTACGGTCACCTTGACCAAGGCCAAACCACGTCAAAACTACGGATTCAAACTCCTGAATAACTGACATACACTGTGAACTTGGTTACAAATTTTAAAACAAGTATTTATTTTAATTGTGTGTTTAATCAATCTTCATTCAAACATCGATTAGGTATAATAACAAAACATCTATGATAAAGTTGTTAATTAATGAACTACTAACATGACTACCTGGTGGTGGTGCCGCGACGCGGGCTGCAGCGGATTACAATTCGATGGCCGAACTTGCAAAGAGTCCTGGCGATTATACCATCCATTTCCCGCGCAAAACTCCAATTCCAATAGTGGGACGTGTTCACGGACGATGTGCCCTTACTGAAGAAAACCCGCTCCTAATGACTTCCCGAATCCTCGGAGGCTACTAAATATAAGTCCAAAAGTGCTGTAGCTTGTTTATCTTAGGCCACGAAATACGGAAACAGAAGACGGCTACACAATCGGACACACTGTTGGAGCTGTGAAACTATGACAATTCCACTATAGGAAGACAATGTTTCCTGTCACTGTCACTAACTTGGAACAACTGGATGTCACTATTCTTGGAAACTCGCTAATAACTTGGAGCAAGATGTTAAGAAACGCTCTGCTAATAACTTGGAGCATGATGGTTAAGGTAACTCTGCTAATAATTGGAGCATGATGGTAATTTACTCTGATCAATCTTCGCTCACCGGGCTTATATATCCTCCACCAATCTAGAAATGATCTGGTTCCTCTCTATAATGAGTCATGTGCTAATATAGTCCATTATGTCAATGATTCCTTTGGATTCAGCTCCAATGGTCCCATATTAGAATGTTCTAAGCCATCACCCACACACAGCACTGTGCCTGTAGATACAGTAGGGGGCGCCATCTATAGCCACCAGACACACCTACCTTGAGTTAGACTAGTCTGATCTCCTAGTCTCAAGTAAATTCCAGAACATTCTCCGCGGTTCTCTTGGATTCTAATTGCTTTGCACATATACCAGCTATTCACACAAACAGGTAATATTTTTAATTCATGTTACTTAGCTAAATTTATAATAATTTTAATGTGCTAATTTATGTACTTATCTTACTCAAAAGAATAAATCATTGGTAATTCCTTGTGGCTGTAACAATACCGAATAAGCTATCATTTCGGCTGATTTTCCTTTGGAAAAGCTGTTTTCTAGACAGTTGATAACTTTTGGGTATAAGTTTCCGCCTGAGTTTAGTTGAATGGATACTGGCACCAAGAGAGAGTCGATGTTGCAATGCACATAGGATACTCTTGTTCCTTTTTGCCTCCGTTGGTGGTTTGATTTATAGAAACCTCCGTGGAATGTCGTCTGATCTGAGTTTTCACCTGCATCCCAGAAACCAGCTGTTTTGCATCGCTTAAGATCGTGTTAAACCGCTAACAACCTCTAGTATATCCTCTAAGGAATTCCTTATAACTTCGACCATACATCCCTTATTTGGTGGGATCTCATGCATGCATCCCAACCTATCTTCGAAGCATCCCGGCGTGGTAATAACACGATGAGGTATATCGTGGAACTTCTCTCCCACCATAAGATTCTTGTGTGGGTTATGCAACACTAGTCTCTGTCTCATGAGTATCCCTAACTGGGGCAGTCTCATCCACAACTTGCAAAAGGTAGAAAGTCTACTAAGCTTGCCAGCATTTCCTAAGGCAGCGGAGCCATAATGAGCAGGAGATAAATTCTCATCTCGTAGGAAACATTATGCTTTTCTTTCAAGTCCAGAATTGCTCCTAAAAACTCCACTTCCATGACTTTGAGAATGAGAATAGAATTCTTTGGTTTATCCTGAAACCCAGCTCTTCATAACCAAGATAAAACTGACTACTCAGACGTACCTCGTTTAGCTTGACTACAAACAACCTTCATCGAGATGGACAAATCTTTGATACCACCCCTCCTTCTCAGATGGTCTGCCACTGTCTTCACTAATCTTGTAAAGGTCAGTAGAGCAGTAGAAAGTCCGAATGGCCAAATCTCGACATTGGTAATACTGTGTTTCTAAACATTAGCGCAGCCACTTTTGATTAGGAAACTGGAACATGAAGGTAGACGTCTTTTAAATCCAATGTCGCACCCAAACTAGCCCTTCTTCAACTCGTTGATGACAGCTGAATAGCAACCATTCTGAATGCTCTTCTGACGAATATATCTGTTAAGAGGGCGTAGATTTTGAACGTTCTGAGGTTTCCTGTTTTCTTCAATGGTAGGAAGAAAAACGAATAGAATCCTTCCATAGACTTTCTTATTGGAAAATAGCATTTTTCGTTTTTCAAAATCATAGCCTTTAATGTCTCTTCTGGCATAGGCGTAGAGCAAAAACTGACTTTCATCAGCGGTAAACTGCAAATGGTAATCTTCTGAAGTTGTTTGAAGAACCCATAGATCCGAGGTTATCGACCGCCACACCGGGAGGAATAACTTCAGATTCCCCTCCACTGGCGTCATAGGTAGGTAGGAGTCAATTGTATCTTCTTCTCCTACTCGCGCCACGTCTGGCGCCTCTACGTCTGGAGTAGGAAGAATAACCTCTGTACTGTCTAGAGCCTCTATAGTTGGATTTGCTGCCCTTAGAGTCGTAGCCCGACTTCCAGAAGGAACCTCTGTTCCTTCTGAAGGTATGAGAATAACTAGGAGCGGAAGTCCTTCTGCGAACGCCATAATCGTAAGGTCTGTACCTATACGGTCTAAATCTTGAAGAACCTCTGGTCTTGTAGACTTAGGCAACTTGATCAGCAGCTAAACTCGTTCTTCTTCCAGAGAGGCTAAACTAGACCACTGTCTTCCCAAAACGATCTTTACCTCTAGGAGCATTGAGGAGAACTTCTTTGGCTGTAAAATTCAAGCGTCAACTGCATTCTTCCTTCCCAGAGCCACTAATTGGTAAGCAATCTTAGTAAAAAGGCTCAGTAGAAACGTGATGAAGATCTCTCACAGTATAAAGGCATCTATCTCTCAATGGCTTCACTAGACAGCTCTACAATAGGCTCCAATAAAGCATTCATAAGGATGCTAAGAGACAAGGCTACAATCGAAGTTCACATATAATTACGGGCAAACTGTTCCAAAAGTCGAAGATCAACATCCTTGCCCTCATTCCAAGAATCAATTCTATGAACAGGTTCGTTATGTTTCTAGAAGAACCGCCTTCGATACCGGCTGGTGGGCATGGTCTTGGCTTGCGTAAGATTTACTCATCAGACTACATCTTATCCCAGCATGGTCTGGGACCCATAGGAGCTGAGAAGAATTCAAAATCTTCCTTACATGTAGGGAAAGACTCAGGAATCCATCTGAGAAGGGGAGTCTTCAGAAATAGCAGAATCACATTTCAAATCTTGATGAACCAAAACGGCCGTCAAAAATGGCGCAGCAGCATAGGGAGATAGGTACTGTAGGTCTTCGAAATCTTCCGTCAGGAAAGAGTCAGTATCGGAGTAAGGAGCTCCATAAATCTGGGAAATCTCTTACAATTTCGTATCCTCAATCAAATCAGCTCTAATGACTCCCGAAGCTCGCGAGGTCGACTAAGATAAAGTCCAAAAGTGCTGCTTAGCTTGTTTATCCTTGATAACTCAGAGGCCACGCGAAATACGGAAAACGAACACGGCTACACAATCGGACGAAAACTTTTGGAGCTGGTGGACAACTATGCAATGTCCACTATAGGAATACAATGTTTACTGTCACTGTCCCTAACTTGGAACAACTGGAGGTCACTATGCTTGGAAACTCTGCTAATAACTTGGAAGCAAGATGTAAAGAACTCTGCTTTAATAACTTGGACCATGATGGTATGTAACTCTGCTAATAACTTGGAGATGATGGTATGTAACTCGGACTCATCTTCTCTCACCAGGGCTTTATAATCCTCTCAAAAACAATACTTAAGAGGATCTGGTCTCTCTATTGAGTCATGTGCTAAAGATAGTCCTTTATGTCATGATTCTGGATCAGCTCCAATGTTCCATATCGAATGTCATAGCACCCACACATAGCACTGTGCCTGTAGATAAGTAGGGCGCCATCTATAGCCAGACACACATCACCTTGAGTTAGGCCTAGTTGATCTCCTAGTACAAGTAAAGTCCAGAACATTCTCCGCGATTCTCTGGGAATTGAATTGCTTTGCACATACCAGCTAGGCACACAAACCAGGTATAGTTTTATATACATGTTACTTAGACTAATTTATAATATTTAGTGCTAATTTATGGACTAATTTACTCAAAAGAAATAAATCATTGTTAATTCTGGGCTGTTTTTTTGGTTTTTTTTTTTTTTTTCTAACAATACGAATAAGCTATCATTTTGGCTGATTTTCCTTTGGAAAAGCTGTCTTCTAGACAGTTGAGTGATAACTTTTGGTAGAAGTTCCGCCTTGAGGGCGTAGTGCAATTGATACTGGCACAAGAGAGGAGGCGGATGTTGCAATGCACATGAGGATTGGATACTCTGTTCCTCCTTGGTTGGTTGTGTAGGCAAAAAAAAAAAACAAAAATTTTTTTACAGTGGAATTGTCTGATCTGATTTTCACTGAATTCCCAGAACCATTGTTGAATCTCTTAGAGCGTGTTAGACCGCAACAACTATAGTATATCGATGAAGGAGATTCTATTAACTTCGACCAGACTCCCTTTATTTGGTGGGTGGGATTCTCAGCATTGCTTCCCACCTATCTTCGAAGCCTCCGGGTGGTTAATAACGCGATGAGGTATCTCGTGGAACTCTTCCCACCATAAGAATTCTTGTGTTGGTTTATGTCAAAACATAGCTCGTCTCTTGTAGTAAATCCCGAACTGGAGCAGTCTCATCCCACAAACTTGAGGAAGGTAAAGGTCTTACTAAGTGGCCAGCATTCTAAGCAGCGGAGCCATAGGTGAGCTGGAGATAAAGTCATCATTGTAGGAAAATGTTGTTTTCTTCAAGTCCAGAATTGATCCTCCTAAAAAACTCCAGCTTCTGACTTGAGATGAGATGAGATTTCTTTGGTTTATCCTGAGAAACCCAGCTTCTTCATAACCAAAGTAAACTGACTATCAGACTCGATTAGCTTGAAGCTACAAACAACCATCATCGAGATAGACAAATATTTGGAACCCCCTTCTAGATTGTTATGCCAATGTCTTCACTAATCTTGTAAAGGTAAGTAGAGCAGTAAAAAGTCCGAATGGCAGAGTCGAAATGGTAAGCTGGTTGTCTAAATGAAGCGAAGCCACTTTTGATGAGGGGAAAAACTGGCAACATGAAGGTAGGATCTGAAAATCCAATGTTTTCGCACCAAAACTAGCCTTCTTCAACTCTTTGAGGACAGCGGAAAGAGGCAATTCTGAAAATGCTTCGGATCGAAAGATCTGTTCAGGGGCGAGATTTGAACGGTCTGAGGTTTCCTGTTTCTTCAATGGTAGGAAGAAAAATAGAATCCTTCCATATAACTTTCGTAACAATTCCTTCACTTCGTTTATTCAAATCATAGCTTTAATGTCTCATTTGGCATAGGCGTAGTAGCGCAAACTGGACATTCATAAGCGGTAAACTGCAACTGGGTAATCTTCTGAAAGTTGTTTGAAGAACACATAGATCCGAGGTTATCGACCGACACGCAGGAAGGAATAACGTCAGATTCCCTCACTGGCGTCATAGGTAGGTAGGAGTAAGTGTATATCTTCTTCTCTACTCGCCAACGTCTGGCACCTTTACGTTGGAGTAGGCAGAAACTATGTTACTGTAAGAGCCTCTATAGTTGGATTTGCATGCCATAGAGTTCCGTAAGCCGACTTCCGGAAGGAACCTCTGTTCCCTCTGTTGGCAAGAGAATAACTAGGAGCGGAAGTCCTTTTGTGAAAGCCATAATCGTAAGGTCTAAATCTGAAAGAACCTCTGGTCTTGTAGACTGAGGCAATGATCAGCAGCTACAAACTCGTCTTCTTCCAGAGAGGACTAAAACTAGACCACGGTCTTCCCAAAAGATCTTTACCTCTGGAGCATTGAGGAGACTTCTGCGGCTTGTAAATTTCAAGCGTCATACTGCATTCTCCTTTCCCAAGAAACACTAATTGGTAAGCAATCGTAGTAAAACGGCTCAGTAGAAACGTGATGAAGATCTCTCACAGTAAAAAGGCATCTCTCAATGCTTCACTAGACGCTCTACAATAGGCTCAAATAAAGCATTCATATAAATGTAAGAGAGAGCACAAGGCGGCTACAATCGAGTCACATATAATTACGGGCAATCTGTCCAAAAGTCGAAGAATCAACATCCTTGCCCTCATTCCAAGATCAATTCTATGAACAGGTTTGTTATGTTTCTAGAAGAAACGCCTTCGATACCGGCTGGAGGGCATGGTCTTGGCTTGCGTAAGATTTAATCATTCAGAACTAAATCTATACGATGAGTCGGGACCCATAGGAGCGAGAAGAATTCAAAAGCTTCCTACATGTAGGGAAAGGACTCAGGAATCATCTGAGAGGGGGTCTTAGAAATCGAAGAATCACATTGCAAACCTTGATGAACCAAAACGGCGTCAAAAGGGCAGCAACAAGGGAGGATAGTACTGTTGGTTTCGAAATCTTTCCGTCAGGAAAGAGTCAACTTCGGAGTAAGGAGCTCCATAAATCTGGGAAATCTTCTTACAATTTCGTATACCAATAAAATGCAGAGCCTCTACCAAAGCTATTACAGTGCGATCTAGACTGGAAGTGCCTAGACTAGAATGGCAATGAGGTGAGTAGAGTAGTAGTAGTAGTGAGTTAGTAGTAGTAGTTACATCAGCGTATATTGGTTGAGTAGCCTTAAAGAGCTTACTTGGACTGTATCACTAGGAGCTGCATCGAGGATGGCTCTTGTTACGATTGAATCAATTGTAAGAGTCAGAAGAGATAAGATCCCTATCACATAATCAGACGTAACAACTTCAGAAATCAGTTCACCATGGTGTGAAACAGCCTTCCCTTATTCACAGGGGTATATATTTCTTAACTCTAGACTTGTAGAAGAAAATTCATCCTCTTTAGGCCTTGTTGGAAACATATAATGACTGACACGTTCAATTCGATCTTTAACTGGAGGAATCATATAATAATGAGCAATGTAATCTATACTAGAGGAACGTTTTGTATAAGTTGATTGAAAACGCCTGAGGAGAAGCCACGTTGTTCTTCTCGACATGATCAGAACTTGGTCTAATAGTCTAATGAGAAGAAATCTCCGCTATGTCTGAACCCGAAGGAATCCTTCCGATTATAGAACTAGATCCTAGACGTGAAGGAACTACCTGAAGGAAAGCCTCTAGATCTTCGATAGTATGGCTATAATCTTAATGACCATTCTTACTACTTGTGTTGTTGAGACTTTGTAGGCGTAGAGGAAGAAAGTATTCTAACCCTTAGAGCTATCCCTGTTCGGAGAACGTCGGCAGTGAAGACTGGAACGCCTATCTGAAGAAGAGTATCTATCATTATGGTCTAATTGCACTTACTCTCAGTAGATCGTCGGCTACGGAGACTATCTGGAAGACTGGCCGCAGTGGACTGCGGTCCTGGAAAGGGAGCGATGTCTAGAAGATACAGTAGGCGATCCTTATCATTCCTAGTACCAGATGAATATACAGATGGAGAAGACCTCTTTCTGGATCACGACGACGGCTAGACGATGGTTGTTGAACGGAAAGGACGACGGTGAACATTGCCGCTGACGAGAAGGTGACGTACCCCGACGGGTGCCCGAAGGAGAAGTGGTAGTATAAATTGAATTCGAAGAACTACGCTGGCGGCCCGACGGTTAGAATCGGTGGAGGGAACAGTTTGAATAATTCACACCCGGAGAACCACGGAGACGGCCCGAAAGTTAACTAGGTGGACGGGGAATGGTGGCCCCGAAAGGAAAGCACTTGTAGTCTGGGAAGACAGAGGAGAAATTAAATTTCCCTACTCGTTAATACACCTCTGCATGAAAACAACACTAACTTCCTTCGAAGCCAAGGAGGGAAAAAACTCTGTATTCACTGGAAGAATATCTAACCCGCCATCAACAATACAAAGTCTCATGCTCCTCTGACATAAATCATGACCGTCGTTATACTATCGGTAACATCGGCGGCCCCTGCCGCAACATAATGAGCATAGCTCGGGTACGTAATACACGGCCGTCAAGAGGTTGTAGAGCCCCTACCCTTCTCACTCCCCCCCATACCCATTCCTTGCTCCTACACATACACTAGACCTCGATTATAAAAATAATCATCATACTCAGAAAAATATTCTAATAAACATCATCACAACGGGCACCCAGCCGCCAGAGAAAAGACGCCAGATACGAGTACCATCGGGTACCGTTTATTCATAACCATACCGCATCAATAAGTCTTAACAAAGGCAGCTGGCCGCTGGGCTTCTTCACTGCCGCCACGCAGTCGCCCGCCGGTTCTTAATCAACTGAAACACTACGGACGACGGTGGACTGGTTGATTAAGTTTCACACCAATGGATATTAAAACGAGCCTTAGACTCTTTCTCAAATATTGTGAATTATCACTGGACTGGGCAGAATTTCTATCGGCTGGTGGACCAAGACGCCAGAGAATCCTTGAGAGTATTGTACCGTCAATAGGCCACGGTTGGATTTCTAGAACCGTTATAAAGATGGCACCGTCGGGGCTACTCAAACCGTTGATAATTTTCCAATTTTTCACACTGAATGGAAGGAGTGGATAGACCAGCCAGTCGTAAGAATCCTAATCCACTCGGAATTATATAAAGCAACGGCCCTTATCATCACAACTGCGAAGGTGGCTAGACGAACTTGCTCCTATAAACTGTCTAATAGCCTCTGGAGAGCAACCGTAGATAATAAGTCGGAAGCTAGATCAAAGATGTAGAACTTGACTGTCTTGAAGAAGTCTAGGTTGAGTGGTAGAGGGTAGAAGCTTCAACGGTGAACGACCAGGAGGGAGATGCCCTGAACGGAGATGGAGCAGTTTTGGCCTTTTGTCTCTTAACTTTCTTTCCATATACCGACGTCCTCCAATTCATCAAAGAATTTCTGGAACTCCAATTGTCTTCTCCCTTTGTGTATATTACAACGTCTCTCTCTGCACAGCTTCTGCACTTCACACACAATTCATGAGGGCTTTTGTTTGTCCTCGAATGGTCAATCTACATCCCGAACATCTTCGAGTGGTTTCATCATACTGCAGCATCAAAAGACAAACATACTTGTAACGGTTGTTAGTACTCTAGGTTGACCCGCACCGAGAATCGGGAGTTACAAAAAAGGGTAAAGCAGAATAAGGCCAAGGAGACAAGACGGAAAGACAGAGACACAGGGACCCCCCCCCAAAAAAAAAAAAAATTGAGAGAAAATTTGAATTCACCTGTTCCTTTGGCGATTCCTCGGCACGAGCTGGTAGTACCCTGTGAGAACACAAATGACATGGTTGCCCCGCGAGGCTATAGACAAGGAGCGGAAAAATAAATAAACAAAGCAAGGGAGCAAGACACGAGACAGGGGGCATATCCCAACATGCTCTGGCGGTCAACTTGTGGACTTACAAATTAAAGGGGGGAGCTAAACCTTGCCAAGGAATAAGCCCACTCAACACCCGCAGTACGAGCAGCGTGTGATGAAACAAAAGGCCTGAGGATCGCGCGGCAACCATGTGAAGGGAAAATACATAATATTCTGATCATTATGTTAACAAGCTTCGAATTTCCCTCCTTGAATTCTTCCGAATTCCACTCCTTAGAAATCTTCAGAATTCCACTCCATAGAAATCTTCCGCATTCCATCTAGCAAACTCGGATTTCGGTCTAAAGAAAAACTCTCAAACTTCCCAACAAAGAATTATCCAAAGCTCCGACGACCCGTAGGAGAGGTAGATGTTTATCAGAGATTATATACATAAACAAAATCGCGAATAAATCGCCGATAAAGGGGAAAATATTATAAGATAATAATAATAATACAAGAAAATTATACAATGGCGACCTACTTGCCAAAGGAGACTAGCGCCCCAAGAAGAAGGAAGGAAAGAAAAACAGGAAAGCTAGATGTTGGCGAAAAAAGCTATAAGTGGGTTTTCAGAGACTTTTTGAAAGACATGAGTGGAAGTAGCTCTCTTGATGGCAGAGAGCCATTATAATGTTATGTATAATTATCCATTAAAATTTCACATGGTGCCCCAACTAAAACACAAAAAGAGCAAGGTTCTGGACGCCAGTGCAGTCATATGATGGGCGTACCTGATGCTCGCATGGGACCGCTACTAGGCATGCGCGCACCAAAATTTTTAATGTGGCAAGAGGGGTGCTTGTCTGAAGGCCTGTTGAGCACAATGCACTAGGGGGATCATTTCTAATGTATATAAGGGATAAACTAGAATGATGAACATCTTTTACTATTCGTATTCTGGATGGGGGTGTCTTATAAGAGAGAGTGCGGTCAAAGGTAACTACTAGGTGGGGAACAAGTCGGTTATACAGTGCTCCAGGGGGTGTTCCCGACAGGTAACTTTAGCGACGTTTGGCTTCACGGTTGCGTAGATGGAAGCACACACCTGTGTCTTAGATAGATTTGCACGTAGGCGATTTTCCTCATAATAAGGAGGGGGTTCATCCAAAGCTTTGGAGAGTCTCTCTTCAACACCTGTGAAGTCGGCTATTGTGCCGCTAATTCCAAGATCGTCTGCTAAATTAAAACGACAGGTTCATGCACTCCTAGGTTGGTCGTTGGTATAGATGTTGAATGAACAGGGAGGGCAAGACACCACTCCTTGTCGTAGGAACATTTGGCCTACGCCATCGGCTCTCTTCTTCGTCCTAGCTGAACAAAGAACATCCTGTTGCCAGGAACAGAAATCCGTGGATTAAGTCGTCAGCGAATAATGTCCTTGGTTATTGCCAGGATCTTATTGAGTAGGCATCTGTTGATTAACAGTGTCGTACACTGATGATAGGTCGAACGAACACCCAGCTCGGTTACCATTACCTTCTTGTTTCGCCGAAACGAAAAAGGATAGCCCGCACACCTGGTGATATACTCTTGATTTCTCTAGCAATTTCCTTGGAAGGCTGGTATATAATCGTCCTACAGCCTGGGTATGAATCTTCACGCAGTCTTGTTCACTAGGTTGGGCAAATTTGTCATAGTTATGGGGTTTGGAGGCATCCTCTTAACGTTCTGATCCTGGTAATCAGTGAATCCCTGCAGTCTGCTTTCCTGTAGTTAAAGCGGTGCTAAAAGGCACTTTGTTTGGTTTACTGCAGCGTGACTTGGATACGAGTTGGTAGATGGAGTTTGTGGAACAGGCTCCAGAACATCTTGCCTCACAGGTTAGAGATGTTTTGCAACAATAAGCTAGTCAGGGGTACCTCTTTCCAAAGGGCACTATGAAATGATTGGAGGCAGCCTTAGAGTTATTAAGGAGACGTAGATGTTGTCTGTCTAACCACTCTTCGCCAGCTTGTCCGTCTTTGTGAGTTTCATTGTTAGCCCCATTGGGTACTATAGCTGTTGAAGTCGCCAATGACGAAGTGAGGTTTGGTGGAATTCCCGGGGTTAGAGTTGAGGGTGCTTGAAAGTCTACTGATGGAGTTTGTAGAGGATTGCTAACTATGACAGCGCTAAGCTCAATGGTGAGGAAACTTCCGATGTTGTCATCATCAGGACATTGAGGTTACTTCTACTATGGTGCCTGTTCTCACAACTATAGCACTTCCGTATTGTCGATGGGGTTCTCTGGTGGCAAGAAGGACCCATCCTGGTATTATGGTTGGGCGGTGGTGGTGTGTGGTTGGTTTTTTATTGATTCAACTGGGGTTTTCCGCAGACCTGGACATCGATTGGAAGCTTGTTACACCAAGAGCAGCAATGATGTTAGTTTCTTGCATCGGAAACAACCTCCACATTCAATGAGATATAGTCCAGGCAGGACCTTAGAAAAAGCCTGCGCTGAGGTCTAGCATGATATGGATTATACTTAAAGAAAAAAGGGGGTATATTTGTGCTCCACATAACATCGTCCCCGATTACCAAAAAAGTTGAGATTTTTATATCATCCGAACCATTGGCCTTAGTAATCCATTGTGTACCAAAATCCTACGTGCAAAATTTGGTTTTTTTTCGTTTTTCGGGCATCTGTTAAGAAATTCGCAATTTGTATTGATGTCCGTAACGGACAGAAATTACAGTACGTGGTCTATGGGGCGTGGGAACAAGCAATTGCTCATACACAAAAACGCAAAGCGGGATCAACTCAAAATTCATGATAGGTTTCGCAAGGATATTAGGGAACCATGAATAAACCAGAAGGGTGCTTGGAACAAGTGTCAGGCGCTCATACAAGAAGATAACACAATTACACAAAAATCGGAACAAGCACCTTGAAATTAGTGACACACACACATGTTTTTTTTTTTGTTTTTTTTTGGTTTACACCCACACACACTACAGCCACACACCATACACACATATAAATCCACACACAAACACACATAAATACACTACACACACATCCATGCAAAACAGGTTGTGCTAATGGTCCTGCCAGCTATAGCTGGCAGCCCATACAAAATGGAGCACGCTCAGTGAGAACAGAGGGTCTCCATGGGGACAGTGTGGACCCCAGGAGAATGGACTAGAAAGCAGAAGCCCAAAAGATAAGGTGGAGAGATGATCTCATCAGCGTCAACATGGTACCCTTTCCCCGTGGCCAAAGATAGCCAAGGCAACAGGGTTGTGGATGAAAATCAGGGAGGGGCTCCTCTGCTCTGAGTGAATGCAGTTGGAATATGGAGGATATGGATAGTATGCAAGAGATGAGGACCTGCCATTGAAAAAAAGTAAGACTTATGTTTCAAGTCAATTGGAGGTAATCAGCTCAGTGTAATGAATTCAATGATAATGCAAAAAAACTATGAATTTGTTATAAATTGGATGCTATTCCTATGGTAATCTCTGGAAGTCAGCCTTGTAAGTTATTAACCACCAAAAACCACCATGTTGTTAGGAGTGATATTTCAACTTACCTGTAGCTCATTTAATGTAGTACTAGCCATGTACTGTATCAAGTTATTAGCTGGCCATGTCATTGTGGCTGGCTGCATCCATAGTGTTGTGTTTGTCTACTGTTGGGTGAGTTGATCCATATGCTGATCTATGGATTGGGGAGGATTTGGGACGGGCTAATCTTGGTATAAGCTGCCTTAAGCTTCATCTTAAAAAAACACAAGAAATAACAATCTTTTAAAATTAATAGGGAAAAAAAAATGTCCACTTTTTTTTTTTTTTTTTTTTAAAAAACTTAAAAGAATAGAAAGGGTGGTTGTCCATGTAAAGTTATATTTCCCAAGATTTCCTCACCCATGCATCCTAATTTCTCTGGACCATTTCTGGTCTAAAGTGAGGCATAGATTCTGAAGTATGTGATAAAGTTGAACAACATACCACACAATAGGGTTGGGGCGTCGTAAATAGGGAAGTATTTTCTTTTCAAATAGGGCATGGTAAAAAGGGGTCCACTTGGCCAATATAAACCAAATATAACCTTTAAACAATTTTCAAATGGGGGTCTTCGTACCCCACCACACCCTGGTCATATATAGGAAATAAGCCAATATTTTGCCATTATTTTATTCTTGGATTACAATGGGAAGATATGGATTTGAATCGACGTGCTCCTAGTCTGTATACTCATTTATAGACAAAAATAGTGCATTTGTGACCACTTATTAGCCAAAAACTGGCCCATTTTGAACATAAATTCAAAATAGACATGTTATTTTAATAAGGCTACTTTTAATCTAACAAAGTTAAAGTATGACAATAGAAAAGTTTGTAAGACGAAAATTCCAATATTAGGAATGAAAACACAGACCTTCCCCCATTAACATCCATCCCACCCCTACCCAAACTGGGAGACCTGTACCTGGTGTCCAAGTTCCAAGACCATTATATTGTCCCCAATTTGGATTACTTTAGCTCTTATTTCTTTTTATCGGAAGGTGGGAGCATGATCTGTTATCATGGGGTGATCTATGGCGGAAGGGGAAATTGTTTACCTCCCCCCATAAACCCACCCCCGCCCAACCAATACATCACGTGCCAATTAATGTCAGCATCACATTCGCGATATCTAGCAAATGCGTCTTTTGTAAGAAAATAATTCTATAAATTAATATTTGGCCACTTGTACAAAGCATGTATAGTTCTAACTGTATCCCAATAAAGTTACTTAGAGCAGCTGCTGCTCGTGTGTGTGGATGTTGGTTGTTTGTTGTTTTCTGTTATACTCTTAAGGTGGGAACATAAATTGTTATCGGTTGAAAAAACTAAAGCCAGATGGAGGATGTTTGGCAGGGAGGATACAGTGGCATGGAAAGATAGCATCACAGGTTTCTATTGGATGGCAAAAAAGACAACATTCTCACTAGAAAGAAATTAAATGGCAAGGGTACATCAGTATGACTTATGAGGAGATTATGTTTGCTAGGAGAGCAGGTGGAACTACTGGACCATGTTACGCCCCTCACCGGTCATGGCCCCCCACCTGTGGCAAAGGACTGTCTACAAATTCATCAATAATCAGCAATTGGATCCCACATTTGTCGGTGCCGATGGAACAAATGTGAATGATGGCTACAAAGCAGGTGCTATCAAACTACTAGATATTCTTGGCAAAACCTCTCCAGTGGCGGAATTTGTCTTTTGTATGACGAGTGAGTTGCTATTTAGGGCTTAATTACGAATTATGATGGACTAAAACTGGACCAATGTCATACAAAGGAAAAGATTGGAGCCAAATCAAAAAGCATCTCTCTTCCAAGAGACCTTGTAGAATTTAAGCGAATCAAAAGACTTGACTTCCCCATCCTCCCTAAGAAGTTGTACATGATCTAAGTTGGAATCCAAAACATTTGGATACGAATTCTGTACGGCTGAGTGATCCTAGAAACTGGCTAGATGATTTGGTCTAGAGCTTAGAGGTCTTTTAATCACTCACGTTGGTTTGACAAACAGCTGCGAGAAATCCGGGATTGTATGCCAGGAACACAGCCCATCACGGAAACTTGTAACGATTGTCAAATTATGCACCCTATGTGGTTTGTTATCAAATGTAACCCATGGATCACTGATTGCACCTATTAACTTATTCAAGCTGTTGAGGCTCTCAAACATATGCTCCTCAATAGCCATACTAGGATACCACTTGCCATTATTCTTTTGCTTGTGAGCGAGTGTGTCTTTCTGCCATCCAAATTATAAACCGTGATGGCTATTTGTCCATGCCACTGTATACCTCCCTGCCAAACCATACTCCACGGGTCGTTCTCTTGCAACTTGTCCTGGTCAAATTACAAGGGATTTAGATTTTAAGATTTAAGATAGGACAGTTCAATGAAATATTACCCATAGCCTACACAAATTTACATTGATTGAGGCACTATAGACTGTATGGTTGGAGCATTGACCCACGTACTGTCTTTGTTTTTGGCCCATAAAATAATTAAATTTGCTTACCTTAAAGTTTCAAGGCCTAAAATTTAACACTGCAAGCACTTTGATGTGTGTCACAGAGGGAAAAAAAATGTTTCCGACCAAAGGATTGTGATCAGAGGAAAGTGAAACACACAACACACCCACACACACACACACAACACAAAGCAGCTAGGCCTCACTATAGGTACTTTAGGGGTACAGTTAGAACTACGTGCTTTGCATAAAGAGCAATATCCAATTATAGAATATTCTTACAAAAGATAATTTGCTTATTTTAAACAAAGTCATTCATTTACCAGATTATAAATTTAAGGTGAGGCTGTTGAACAAGTTGTAATTACACGTTTAAAGCTACAGGTATCTGTTGGGGGTGGGGTGGGAGTTTATGGGGGAGGTGAACAATTCTCCACCAGAGACCACCCGGCATGATAAAAGTCACCCTGATCAAAAACTCACGGGAGACAAGAAATAGCAGTGTGAGTAAAGATAATATAAATTGGGGAGGAAAATATTAAATGGTCTTGAAAACTTAATGAAAAACCAGATCCAGATAACGGTACTTCCCAGTTTAGTTTGGTAGGGGTAGGATGGGGGTACTGGGGGCAGGGTTGTCTTTCAGTCATTACATATGGGAATTCCATCTTAACTAACTTTTAGATTAAAAAGTGGGTTATTACGGGCAACATATCTATGACTATGTTCAAAATGGGCCAATAAGGGCCACAAAAAATCTTAGTTTGTCTAAAAATTAGTAAATAGCAATAAATTATTTTTTTAATGTTCATTTTATGTTATACAGATGATTATACATGGAATCGGGGTCATGTCATTCGCATATCGCCCATTGTGACAAAAAAAGTGAAAAATATGCAAAATTGGCTTTATTTTAGCTATATAGGGACAAAGGGGTGTGGGGGGGTACGAAGACCCCAGTGACATTTTTTTTAAAGGGTATATTGGTTCATATTGGGCCAAGTGGAACACCTTTTGACCATGCCCGATTGGAAAATAAATACTTCCCTATTTAGGCCCACCCTACCACACACATAGCAAGTATGATTAGTTTCAAATGAAGGAACATGTCTGTGCCTATAACTACCTACTTAATTACATTTAAAAACAAAGAAGCACATTCACGCAGCAAGAACATGATGAGAACTTGAAAGCATGTGCAAAATTGGGTTAGAGTTTGGTCAAATCCTACTTATAAATGCTATACTATGATTGTCTAGCAGACACAGTAAAAAGAGTGGCTTCAGCTGATTAGTAGTTCCAGGATCCACTGCCATCAATATCGGCACAGTAGTGAATAGGCAGTTGTACTATGCATTATCACGGTATGCATTGTCAACTCTACAATAAAACGCCCAGTGTATTTCACTATGGTGAGTGCATGCAAGGCCATCATGAAGGAGCCAAAACGATTTTAGACATAAAATCGGAACCAAGATCTTTTTAAAATATGAATTGTGTTTTAGTTTGGCCTGTAAAAAACATATTTGATGCCCTTACAAGCACTTAACCAGAGGGCAAATTGAGTCATCCCACCATTGCACCAGTTGTAGGAAACTTCCACTTATGTATCCCACAGAAATCCTATCTAACACAAACAATCCTGACTTTTACACTCATTTGCCGGCATTTTTTTTTTAATTTTTAAATGATTTTACAGAAAATGTAGTTATTAAACACACAAAAACATATGCAACTTTTTTACGTACTGACATGTGTTTAGTACAGTGCAGTATAGGAACACATGCAAATACATTCTGGGATTCAATAAAGCATCCTCTGTCCCCTGACCTGTTGGTCCAAGTAAGGATTACTTCTCTTAATTGTTTCTAGTCTTTCCAGCAGCCCTCTCATCATCTCTCTATTTGTACTGAGTTGTTCATCAGAACATCCTTGACGTCGCTGCAGTCTTGATTTCAGCTCAAACCATGCCTGTGTTCAAGCTGTTTGTAATGCTTTTAGTATCAATCGGTAGCATTGCCCAGTGATGAATTACCGAAGTCTGTAAATAATGAAATGAACCATTTATTGTATAAGGTGGGACATTTCATTCCAATTTCCACCTTTTTTTCCAAACACAAATATTTAAACAACGCGATTCAATCACATTGATTCATCTCAATTACAACAAGTGCAATGGCTGCAATTTGTCAGAAATTCCCAAAACAATACTATTATGTCCATAGTCCTTTTTGGGGTCAGTGCTCTTGAAATGGTTCTTATGGTATCTTATGTCCAACTTGCAGAACCATTTTCAAAACCCTGACTCAAGAAGATGAGACACTCCCAATACTTGACCCACACAGATATATTATATGGCAGCTAATGCGCCTTACAACCTTCTTGTCAGTCACATGACAATATTCTTCATCTTGGTAGTTAATTTTGGCCTGGCAGAGAAGAAAACAAGATGCACAAGCTTCTCTGCTTTGCAATACAGTACTTTTTAAGTTGTTTAGGTGACCCCTTGCTGTTGCCATTTTTCCATTGTGAAATAGCATCACAACAGTCACTCTGTTACTTTCCAGAGTGGATATATGTTTTCTGGTTTATCATGTGTAAGGAATTTTACAAAAGTTTCAGATTCCCATCAACAACAGACCCGGCAACAGACCATTTTTTCCTATTATCACTCAAAGACAAAGACTTAAAAACCCCAAAAATTTGCTCAGCACCTCACTACAGACTCTAATTTGAAAACATCACATCCAGTGCATTTTTCCATTTCCAAAAATTTCACCAACCTTTTGTCCGTTTTTTTTTTGCGAGCATGTGCTGAATTTTTATTTTTAGACTATGTGTGGAAACCACTTTTACCCAATTCAAAATCCTGTCAAAATCCATCCCTTGCCCAGATGCTGTAAATTTGAACAAGCACTTCTACTTCTTTAGTCTCGAGTTGTCATTGGCTTATAGAGTTTTTCCCCCCAAAAAGACAACCTTGTAGTTGGTGTTAGAATTTCAAAATTCTGAGAATTGTCAAATTTTAATGATAATTCTAAATGTCACCTATTTTTTTTAAAATCCTATTTAATTTTCTTCTGATCCATTCATGGTAGTATTCGAGCCTCTCAAGGGGGTCCACCAGTTAAAAGTAACAAGACGACAATACCACACCATGGATCCGTGCGGTGAGTGGGTGTGGGAGGGGGTGTGCCCCTTGAACCTTTGCCATATTCACTTTGCCAAATCCATTGCTCATCGGCAAATTTTGATAGACAACCATTTTGAGTGTTGACAAACAAAGGACGTAACTCAGCACTTCTTCTTCTTAATCCGTGTCCAAACACTGGGTTTCTCAAATAGAGTCCAGCCAGAGATGGGTACAGCGTCGGGCTGCTTCACTGAAATCCGGGCAGGTCCTTGTTTTGCATTGTTGCTCCGCAGTGGGCAGACCAAGAGGTTGCTCCATTGTCTGTGGTGCCGTTCCCCAACCACAGGTAGTATCCTGATCTGCTTTCAGATAGCCCCACTTCTTCACTTCTTGCAGGGAAACCTTAGATGGGCCAGTTCTGGTTCTCAATCTATTGAGGCATCGCATTCAGCCCCTGAGTAGTCCACTCCATGTGGGAGATGCTCACCAGTTCAATACCGATATATGTTAATTGGTTGATGGCAATTCTTTTCTTTTCACAAGGCGACTCTCTTAACCGCCTTAGAGACTGTTTCAAGAGGTGGACTTTGCTTAAGAAACTTGATCTCTCTCTGGATTTAAGACGGTTCGCAGCAGGTATCTGTCCAGACATAGGGTGCTTCACATTGGGTACTTCACAGCTCACGCTCCTTGCATCTCGCTACGCTACGACGTAATGTCTGGTGTGAGCATTCCTGCTAGGATATACAAGTTTTTCCGTTGGTGTTGGGACGGAGGCATCCTTGTGATAAGCCGGCAGAAGGCATTTGCATGCCGGATCAAGCTTCTTGCATGGGTTGATCTTTCCAAACAGGGCAAGCATACTCTGCACATGAGAGCACAGGGGCAAGTGCCGTCGATCTAAGTGTATGTCCGCACGAAATAATTTAAAAGAATTTTCTTTAATTCTGCGGTAATACTGCTTTTTATAAATGTGATTTTTAATATTTCTACTAATCAATCTATTCATTCTCAAAATGTAAAACATCTCATAAAGGCGTCAATATATGGTACTGTAGCAAACATTAGACAGGCGAGTCAAAAAAAACTTGACCCTAATTTGTGTCCGCCTTTTTAATTTTGGGTAATATATCTAACATATTATAGGTAATCACCTGGAACTTCGTCATTATCTTTAATTTCCGGCAAAGATCATTCCCATCGGTTTAAGTACAGACCGAGCTACAGTCGTTTGAATCAAGTAGTCTGTTTTGCGCTCGGTCCACGGATTCACATTAAATGAAAATGGCGTTCAGAAAGCAAATCAGTGGTCCAGCAAAATTGACTATTTATTGACTGCACAATAAATGTGGCGCTATTTTAACACCCACAAAAATTCAGTCACATTACCATCAAGCCCTCATAACAGTTCTACGTCTCATCAACTCCTACAAATCATTTGAAAATGAATTAACTTCATACTGTATCAGTTTCTGGAGGAGTTGAATGAATCATCCCTAATGATGGAACAGACATCGGTGACAAACTTTGAGGTTTAAAGTATTGTCTATAATTTGCAGATCAATATGCCACATCTTGAAAAAAGTGTTTCTATAAAACTTACCATTTTCACTGGATTTTACACCTCTAAGATACCACTTTATTTGCAAAACATAGACATACCCTTATCATCATTTTTTGGGGAGTCATTTGCTTATTTAACCGTCCATGCATTCAAATGGGAAATCAGTGGATTGGGTAAAAAGCCGACTACTTGATTCAAAAGAATGTAGCTCGGACTATACTTTATCCGATTGGAATTATCTTTGCAGCAATTAAAAGAAATAAGCGTTCCATGGAAATCCACATATGTTGATATATGTTATTTACAATTCAAAATGGCGGACACACAGGTCAGTTTTTTTTTTTACTCGCCCTGGAATAAACTTTAGTAAACAAAGAACAATTTTTTATTATGATAGGCAGATAAAGAATTCTTTAATATTTCTTTTCAGTGGCTGAGTGACCGTCTTTCTGTGTTGTCAACCCGCGATTTGGAATTTGTAGTGCTATCCCTATATATGCTTATAGGTATGATCGACAGTCCCTATAAAAGTAAAACTTAAAAAGGTAGGGTTTGTTTGAATTAATCATATGCAAACTTTCATGGAGAGTTCGGATCTCAAGTTTTGTCAAACCATCTTCAAATCAATTTTTTATGTAATGAATGAAATTTAGTACATAGGACATTTGGGAATGCTATCACATCTTTTATCTACTCTAGGTGTGCATACCTTGCCAAAATCACCATGAGCTTACTGCCCTCGATGATACCGACCGTATGGCTCAATGGATAATATATATACAATTGGTTATATATAAAACTACACAAATTCAAGGTGAATAGAAATAGTCGCAAAATTGTTTGTTGAATAATGACAGTGTGGGTTTGTTGGATGTGGTCATGAAGGGCAATGGCTCTTTTAAGTGGCGCAGGGGTGGTCACGAAGGCGTGTTCCCCTCCCTTGGGAAGCACAGAACCTTGTCAATATTCACTTTTCAAAACATCTCATCAAGTGTGATAACAATCTGACTTTGTAAGTTGTGTTCACTTAATAATGCTTCTAGTGTATAGGTAGGGATCAATGGGTGGCACATATTTGATGGAACCCTACTCAAGATACCAACACTAAATGTTTGAGAAGTGTTTTTGGACAATTCGCGGGTGCTGATTCCGAATCTGACCATGCAATTGTACATTTGGTGGAAAGTGGATTTTAAAAAAAGGGGGCAAAAACACACAACCTTTACCCCGATTTCCCTTATTTTTTTTAATATAGCTTTATGAAACCCATGTGCAAGATCCACTAATTTGACTAAAGGGTTTAAGAATTGTTTTATGTCAATTTGAGGGTGCTGATTTCAAAAGACACCTTCAAAATCACCACATTGGTGGAAAGTGGATTTTTTAAGGGTATTACCCGATTTTCCATTATTTTTTTAAATATAGTGTTATCACCATGCATAATCCACTTTTTTCACTGAAAGTTAAGAGTGTTTTTGAACAATTCCCCCCGCGAGGGTGCTGATTCCTAATCGGCACCATGCAAAATTGTCAGTTGGTGGAAATGGATTTTAACAAGGCGCATTAACCGATTTTTCTTATTTTTTTAAATATATTTATTTTTTTTATATTTGAACTTATTTCAAGATCCATTGACTAAAGGGTTTAAGAAGTGTTTTATGTCAATTTGAGGGTGCTGATTTTCAAATTGACACCATACAAAATCACACATTTGTGGAAAGTGGATTTTTAGGGAATTACCCGAGTGTCCTTATTTATTTTAAACAGCATTATCAAACACTGCCCAATATCCACTAATATGACAAAAGGTTTAGGAAGTGTTAGGTGAATTGAGGGTGCTAATTTTGAATATACCCATAGACCTCACCCCGCGTTGGTAAGAAGTTGAAGTTGATTGTAAAGGGGAAATACTTAATTTTCCTAGTATTTTTGAAAAAAAAAAAAGAGTATTAGGCAAAATAAAGAACACATAGAGCACATAGAGGTCCTCTGGCGGATGGGCTGCCTTTATTCTCATGTTCAATGTAATGTTTATATAAATGAGGGCACTCTTTCTATTGACACAATAGATTGAAAAATCAAATACTATCTAACGTTAGCGTGTTTTACTTTTTCTTGCTCCAATATTGTCCTTTAGTGGAGGAGTTTTTCCAAGACGGATCGTTATGTTTTTTCATCGTTTCCAGAGACAAAGCATGTGTTTTTATCATACTTCAGGTATTACATTACTTGTTTACCAAAGTGTAAATAGTAATTGAAGAAAACTGTGGAGAAACTTGTTTGAGTGTCTAGAGTATTTATTTAAGTGCGTTTTAAAGTGGTTGGGTATGAAATACAAATTAAACAATTTCTTTTTAGAGCAGGTTTTTACAAATATTCAAATTTTGTTGTGTACCCTAGTAAAAAGGGACACATCCCAGCCTTTTCATACACCCCAATTTCTGATAAACGGTATCCCCTCGGACCAACTACACTCACTTCCCAGCTTCATTATCTGTTTACGTTTGTAAATTTTTAAAACCATAATTTTACGACAGTGGAATAATGTGTTACACTATTTACACGAACTTCTTCTTTTCCGCCTTGTTTAGAGACATTCCCTACAATCATAATAATTATCTTTTTAAACTATTTATAAATGCATTTAGAGTAATTCATCATTCGAGACAAAGGGCAATAAGATATTTCCCACATGACGTAACCAGCGAGGGAAGGGCCAACCCCAGTTAGAATTTTGTCCCTTCTTTTGCCCCAATGAGCAGGGTTAAGTACAGGTTCATTAGGAAATGTGCGTTTTGCCCCCCCCCCATTGCTTCTGCCCCTGCCTGTCGCTCCCTCCCCAAAATGAAAATGTCGGTTCCACCGTGGTAAAAAAACTGCTCCCAAAGGTTCCATCCTGAAAAAAAAATGTTCATTTTCGTTGAGTGGTTTTCAACATATGGTCCACTGAACCCTATCAAGAAAACAACTTGTCCACGGAGCTCATTTTTCTTAAAAACCACTTCTAGGCTGCTCAAGACTGTTGCCGATTGGCCAATTTCCGAAAATCGTGAGCAGGTTTTCTTTTTCATATGTAGTTGGGCAAAGGTCTGGGAATGTTCTGTACAATCTCTGTGCTATTACCGATTATTTGCTAGAAAACGCTTCAAAACTGTTCAAAACTGTTGGCCGATTGCCATTTTTCGAACATCGGGAGTAATTTCCTTTTTCAGGTGGAGTTTTGGCCAAGTCTGGGTGTCCGTACAGTTTCTGCAGTCTGTGTGGTCGGAAGCATGTGGGCAAATTTGAAAAAAAATGCCGGGCCAGGCCACATTATTTTTTGCAGCTTAAAAAAAAATCGTGGCGGTTTGGAAATCGGGAAGGTAGTGACAGCAAACATGTCACAACTTGTGATGTCATGTTAAGGTTTGCGACTGATTGGGAAATAAAACAAGGTGCATTCTTGATCTCGTGATTTTCTGATGCTGTGCTACTGCGAGGCGATTGAGCTCTCCTGTCTTGTAAAGGCTCCTCACACAGCCGATTTTTTTGCTAGACAAACCACTTCCAGGACTGTCCAGACTGGGGTCAGATTTTGCCATTTTCGAAAATCTTGAGCAGTTTTCTTTTTCATGTTAGTTGTTGGCAAGGTCTGGCCCTGTTCGGTACAGTCGTCTGTAATCTTAAGGCTCAGTCACACAGCCGATTTTTTGCTTTGCTAGAAAACCACTTCCAGACTGTTCCAGATTGGTGCCGATTGGCCAATTTTCGAAAAATCGTGAGCAGTTTTTCTTTGTCATGTGTAGTTCTGGCAAGGTCTGGGCACGGTTCTGTGCAGTCGTCTGTAGGCTTACCCATTATTTGCTACAAAACTGCTTCCAGACTGCTCAGACTGGTTGCCGATTGGCCATTTTTTCGAAAAATCGTTAATTCTTTTTCAGGTGTAGTTTTGGCCAAGTCTGGGATGTCCTACAGTCTTCTGCAGGTCTTGTGTGGTCGGGAGCACGTTGCTGCAAATTTGAAAAACCCACCACGATTTTTTTCTTGCAGTAAAAAAATCGTGGCGGGTTTTTTGGAATCGGGAAGGTCGGCTTGAACAATGAGCGGTTTGGAGCGGTAGCCGATGAGTTGGACTGCATCATGAGTGGTTGTTTGCAGTTGGAAAGTGGTCGGCCATGAGTCTGCTCCAAGCGGGAGGGAAAATGCAAGGGCCAACTGGAGATGTTGAATCGGCGACTAAACCCGCCGACTAAAGAAGATGAGTCGCGACATGCAGTCTTGACAGCAACTTGTGCTGTCGTCGTAAGGTCATGCGACCGATGGAACTGAACAAGTGACATGCTTGATCGCCTACTGCTCGCGTAAGCATCTCTGGTCTTGTAATTTGAACAGGACTGCAGCCGATTTGGAAAAAATGTGGTCTGTGTAGTTGGGAAGAGTGGGTCGTTGAGCGGTTTGTATTCATGTGACGGGACATTTTTGGCGTCAACAACTCGGCGGACAATCGACGAGCAGTCTTGGACAAGAGACGTCACAAACTTGTTGCCTCGTTTAGGTCGGAGACTAATGGCGAGTTCTGAACAAGTGGCGTCGCCAATTAAACATGCTGGATTCTTGTTGATTCCATTATGCGGTTCGCCTACCCGACTGCTCGGGCGTTTCACATCCCTTGTCTAGTTGACGACGGGGAAACTCCCAGGACTAATAATCCCTGATCGGGATAAATATTGTAAATTTTGCAAGTTTGAACAAGGCTGGTAACCGAATTTTGAAAAAAAATGGCGGTCTTGTTGTAGCCGGGAAGTGGTTGGGTCGGGAGCTGTCTTCTGTGTGACTATACTTAAGTGGAGATGTTTAACAAGACTGCAGCCGATTTTGAAAAAAAAATGTGGTCTTGTGTAGTTGGGTAGAAGTCGGGTCGCGGCGCGGGTTGTCTATGTGACTGTATTTTCTTGGCGCAAAATCGGCGACAATCGACGAGCAGTCTTGCAGCGACATGTCACAACTTGTTCCGTCGTTTCAAGGTCTGTGACTGATGGGGGAATGAACACGTGGCGTCGCCAATAAACATGATTGATCTTGTGATTCATTGATGCTGTCGGCCTATGCTAGGACGTTTCAGAACCACTTGTCTTCGTTGACGACGGGGGAACCTCGCATACTAATCATCCCTGGTTCAGGATAAAATTGTAAAATTTTGCAAAGTTTGAACAAGACTGTAGCCCTGACACAAGACAGAGAACTGGTATTTACCACAAATGCATGCTATTGATTTCAGATTTGAAAAGCCCGGCTTGGCCAAACAATTTAGGTGGACTTTCATTCCAGCATGTGAAAATGACCATAGACAAGTCTGCAGTTGTGCGAAAAACCAGTTTTCTGTCTTGTGCCAGAGTAGTCAGAGGCACTGTGTAAAAATGACGGCCATAAATTAAGACATTTTTACAGTTTCCACCTTTTCCCGTGGTGGTGGTGGGGGGCACTCAAGATAGCCCCTCTTTTTCTAACTTTTTTTTGGTACAAATGGACCCCCATTTTTTACGACACAAGTTTCCAGAAAAACATCCACTTTTTAACCAATTTTAACATCCCAAATTCAAAATTTTGCACACGCTATACACGCACAATTTTAGTAATTTCATGGTAATTAACGTGGAAGAAAACTCTGAAGAGACTCACTTCCATTGAACTTCAGGTTTTTATCTCAATGGCCCTCTTCGTAAGTTACATTACATACTGATGACCCCTTCTTATTCAGCTGTGTAATATTACCTGAAAGCCCCTACTTTTCACCTATGGCCGAACAACCTAACCCTTACTTCAGGATAGGCTGTGCCCCCCGCCCGTTGCCCCCCGGACTTTTCAGAAGAGATCATGACCTTGAAATTTTTCATGCAATCAAAACTCGTTTGTTATCCCGGTAAAGACGTGTAACTAAAATGCTGCCCTCACCTGAAGACATACTGGAGGTCAGTACTATTTGACTTTCAAATTTAGAACTTATAGTCTCTGAAAGAATATTAGTTATTCGTAATGATGCTGTCATTGTTTACAAAGTTGTCACCATCCATGGGTACAGGTTTAAGGTGCAAATAATATTCAACAAAGTTGGTGCTTTACTTCCACTACTCTTAAATCAGGTAGTATACCCCTTTAATCATTTCGCAGTAGAGGTTTTCATACTTGTCAGAAAACTCAAACAAATTTAATATCCTACCTTTATGTGACATTGAAAATGTTCTTGAAGATGTGCATACTTTAAATATTAAAAAACGTTTGTAATATCATAAAATCGGGTGAGTGGTCCCTTTTAAAAACAAGAATTGGGCCACAATTTCCACCACTTTTCAATCAATTTGCATGCGCAAGCAGATTTGAACTCGACACCCTCGAATTTGACCTAACACTCTCAGATCTTTATTGTACTTGAGTAGGGTGCATCACCCTTATTTTGAGCCTTTTAGGCGTGATGGATCCCCTAGTAGCTTATCAACGGATGTCTTCGCCAACTCCAATGGAGAACTTGTACATCCTAGCAGGAAATTGGCTCCACCAGATAATCCGTCGTAGTGTACTAGCATGCAAAGCATAGTGCAAGTAGCTAAGTATCTAGGTAAGCACACCCTATGTCCGCTGCTGCTAACTGCGTTTAAATCCGATAAAGAGTTTCTTAAGCATAGTCCACCCTCTTGAAACATGCAGTCTCTAAGGAGTTTAAAAGAGAGTCGCCTTATGAAAAAAGACTTGTCATCAGTTCTATTGGTATTAAACCTTGTGAGCACGTTTTCACCTGGAGCTGACCCCTTATGGGATGAATGGCTATATCTCACCAGATTGAGAACCAAATCGCCGCCCCGATCTAAGGTTTCCTGCACTTGCAGAAGTTAGGCTACCTGGAAGCAAGATCCGGACACTAACCCCCCTGCGTTTTGTGGACACACACAGACAAATGAACATATCTTGTCGCCCACTGTTTGGGAGCAACAATTTACCACAGGACTTGAGGATTCATTGAAGCTGCCAGATATTGTATCCATCTCCTGCTAGATCATATTCGGGAGCACTTTTTTGTGGACACGAAAAGAAGAAAATAATAATAAGGTGAAGTAATAGCTGTATTTAGAGTGTATATAGTGCTGATTCAAGAGTTCAAAAGTCAATCTTATCTTAATAGATTGTAAATGTTTTACATTGATTCTATTTAAAGTACTACCAGTTAAATATATATACGTTTACTTTTTTGAGTTCGGTTAAATTGATCTATATGACACGGGCGTAAATACAACCTTTGATTCCCATAGATTGACTACTACATTACCTAAGTAAGATTAAAAAAAAAGGCAATCTTGCTTCTCATACTTGCAAATACAACTTGAATCGGCTGAACTCATGACTGATAGATCTGAATGTTTTCTTTCATTAACATATTTGGTAAATCGTTGAGTATTAAACTGCCTAGATGCTGAAAAGAGTCAAGTTGGTGTATGACGGGCCATCCCCTATTGATCCGTATATTACAGATGGAATAAAAAAGAACCAACCTAATGGCAGCAATATACAGATGGAAGTTTTAAGGGAAGATGGTTTACAGAAAGCCTTGGATGAACCAGATGAGTCAATGAAAGAATGGTCAAGCGAAAGGTTGTTTACTAGTTACTCCTATTACTACTCTCAATACTACTTTTTCCGCCACTCTCACTACCACAATCTTCACAACCACTACTACTATAACTACTACTAACTACTACTACTATACTACTACCACTACCGTATTCACGTCTGGGATTTTGTTGTTCAATGTTTTAATTTTTACGTGTAATATCCCCCCGCATCACAACAAAAGTCTACAAACACTTTGGCATGAGTGATTTCCTTAGGAGTACCATACCACCGATCCTCAGCGCTCGACCCTACCTTTCCACAACCATAAACAAAACCTGTGCGATTTTGGTACCATTGAGAAAGCTTGTATTTTATCATCTCATCTGGAAAATATTTGACTGACTTCTTTCCCGTTATGATGCTACATGCTAAAATATGGTTGTTTACCGTAACCTCTCGAAAATATTTACATTATTCTATTGTCTGTTGTAAGAAATACAATTAACTGCTCACATTCAAATGGTTTGTAGGAATTTGTAAATGAATTGTGGAATTCGTTATGTTTTATGATGGGCCCGTCTATCAAACAGAGAAAAGATATATAATTGGGTGAGGTACCTTTAAAAAGGGTCGGGTCTCCAGAAAGGTGGAAAACATTTAAAACGTCTTTAAACAACTGTTTAAAGTTTTAAAGTATTAAGAACACTTTCGAGCACCCACATTAAAGTTTTTTGTATTTCTTGATACATTTACAGCCTTATATATTGGACTCGAACTACTATTTATATATTTTATTTCAGGGTAGCAGCACCAATGGCTCCTAGTCTTCAATCCTGTGTGACGTTTGCTCTTCCATTCATTATGGATATAACGCAGGGCGGCTAACTGCGGTCCGGCACCGGTGTTAGATCGAACTCCGTCAAATACAGGGCTGTCCAAAAAATTATACAATCCAAACTAAATTTATTAAAATATAAACGTGCATTTCTGCGAGATATTTTTACTTTTATTGGTAAGACGAAACAATATCCTAAGCTAAATCCTCGCTTTCATTCCACAATGTGATTGACCCTAACCCGAGATATTGGTCAATTGAACAAAAGAATAAAACCACTTGCCGAGTTTTCACTTGAAGATTATAAACAAAGGTAAAAAAAAACGTGTAGCATCACGTGGGAATTAAACCTTTTCCCAAAAAAACCAAAGAATAGTTGTAAAATCAGAGTGATGTTTAGCATTCGTGAACGAATCAATATATATTTTCAACAGTGAAGGCAACCAGAATTATGGTCGTGGTGGAAAGGGGGACTCACTTTCAAGGGGCAATAATCATGGCACTTCATAGAAATTTTGAAATTTGGACTGCGAAACTAATTGAAAGCCACTTGTCTCTAGTGGGACAACAGAGCGGACATCGCTCTAATGTGGAGGGACACTTTACCCTTCCCTTATCCCCCGCTGCCTCCAAGATGGCCGGAATACTAATAAAGAAGCAGTGTTGAACAAAGAACCAAAAAAGAAAGGGATGGTTGGTCGGTTTCAAAGGTCTCAGTTTATTTTCAACAAGGTGGTTTTTAATGGTTTACCTTCTGCTGAAACCGGGAGTAAGGCTGAGCAGCAAAATGTATGGTATTGAATTTTCCAATTTATTGGCAATTTTGACATATAAAAGTTATAAATAGGTATAACACAAGAAGCAGCACTTAATACCTATTAATAAGGACAAAATAGGTCTTGAAATTATTCTCATGACAATGTGTATATCAGGATAGCCACGACAAACTGGCCCAAACGCGTTTTTTGATAATTGTCTCAGATAATTGACCATAACCCGAAACAGACCCCCAATTACACCAACAAAACATCTCATGAAAGTTGGAACATTCCTAAAAAGGAATCAGTCAAAATTCAGTTGAGATGAACTTAAGTTTTTGGCATAAAAAATTAATCTGTGATTGTATAGTATTTTGGGACAGTCTGTATAGCGCATTTGCGCGTGACGCAGTGCCACATCTTGAACATGGCCATATAGGCACAGTATGCCAAGCTTGGTTAAATGAAGGTGGTATAAATGTGATACAATCAAGGGATATGAAAATCGTTATGTTGGTAATATTTAATTTAAATTTTCCCAGAGGCTGCTTTCCTTTGTCTCAACGTATTCAATTATTTGTATTGTATTAGTTCATTTACAGCCTCCTTGCGGCGGACACTTGGGACAACCTAGATGATTACATAAGTACAATACAACCACCTGTTATGAATCCAGAGATGCACAGATGTTCTATTATACTCTTGGGATTTCCACCGTAGGGCCAGGCCCCGTAGCCAGGATTTTTTCTGGAGGGGTGCGGAATTTTTCAAAAGTGGAGCCTTTTCCCAAGATGTGGACCTTTCACAATAAAGGGTGTTTTCATAAAATGTTTTAAAATATCAAAAAGTGGACCTTTTTGCCCAATATGCCCCTTTTTGACCCTAAAAAAAATGCCTAAAACCGTATTTTTAGCACGCTTCGCTCGCACACATTATTTTGTGGACCTTTTTGGAATTTTGGAGATGGGTGGTGACATCGCACCCCCGAAACACCCACCCCCCCCCGGATCGGCCCTTGCGTATTAGGGCAAAGAGAGCTTTTAATCGCCAGGTTGTCACTTCGTATTGCATATGGTCGATAATGAAATTATAATGGTGGATTCCCCCCCCCCCACAAAAAAAATGCGGCCATTTGAAAAATGCAACCTTTCTAGCGGAAACATATAATCCTAGTCAGTAGAAAACAAACCCTGCAAGTTGATAAATGTGAAAATTACCAATTGAGTGCACGAACCGAAAATCTGGTTGATATCGGTGTGGACTACACATATTCTCACGATTATTTAACTCGGCCCATCATATTGTACCCTTCTTAGCACATGCGAATTTCATTAACGAATCCCAATTTAACAGGAGGAGGATTGGAATTTCCGACGAAATTGTAGGTATGCTGTGGTCCGTTTGCGGAAGCCGGCTTCAGATTTGGAGGAGCAATGGGTTCACAAAGTGGAGGTGGTCAAATCGCTAAAGGATTAGTCGGGTGTGGAGTCAACAATTGCTTACAATCACATGACTAAAATTACAATGGTTTGTAATCCAAGTAATAAAGAAGTCTTCCTACCAGCATTGGTATAACGGAAAGTCTTGTAAATATCTATTAAATCAATTTTCGAATCCATCGTAATGGATTTGGAAAGTGGAAAAAGTTATCAGCGTTCTTTTTAATGTCATGGGTCACCTTAGGGTAGAGAAAATACAAAAAATTCTCCTTGTCATATCAGAACTTTATCCTGCCTATTATAAGACCTTTGAATATATTTTGGAATAATCACCTACGTAGGCCTAATTCAGTGGCGAAGGTTGGGTTGTTGCTCCCGTGGAGGAAGGATAAAAATGGGCGGCACAACCTCCCATTTCTACAACGATGCGCAGAGTGCCGCAAATAATTAGGTTTATTCAAATGACTACTTATCACACGAACATTTGAACTTTCACCGCTGGAGGGGCACAAAATAGATATCGGCACGCTGAATTGATTGATCGTCTCCCCAAAGACGCGCTACGCCTCTCCCTAATTCTGAAAATATACAAATAAATAACTCCAGACTGTAATTTTGGACTTCCAGAAAAAAAAAAACTCTCCCAGTGCCTATTTTGGGGAAATGTACAGGCTTTCCCAAAAATGTTAACACTCAGATCAAAGGCATTTTGGTTAAAACACATGGATCTTTGTTTGGTATTCCTTTAAAGCCAATAAAACGAGCTTTTATTTGACATTTATTTCATTCCAATCAGATGTGTAGAACTAAAGATATGCTTCATCAAATACGAGAGCGAAAAATCAACTTGGTCCGATTTCTGCCTCTAAGCATTCAAATGCATGCCGCAACATAAACACACTAAACTTCAGAGAACATCTTCTTTACATCTTAAAGGAAAAGAAATGGATCTTGCTGTTTTTTTCTTTTGAAGGAAGGCTTCAAAGTTCCTGTCACCGTGTTTTACCAAGCGTTCATGGTTGAATCTAGCACAACGGCTCTTCTAGGAAGAGAGATGTTGCCTTGCGTTTTTACCATTCTGGTCTGTTAGGGGCCAAATCAATACTCAACCGGCGGGCATTTTTCGGTGCTGGCCCGGCGGTTCCAGGAGGTTCATTTAATCCACTCAATCTTCTGATCCTTTAATCGAGTTAAGTATTCAGCAAATCACATGAATTACTTGACCCGCGAGGAACCGCGGCAGAACCGGAAAACCCCCCGCCAGTTTGTTGAGTATTGAATTCGTCCCTTATCCCTATTGGTGCTGGTTTGGATGGCCTGTAATGTGTCTTATGCCCATTCCGCCTGCTTCACTATCCATGTGGGCCTATTATCAGAGGTTTCTTTTTCTTTTTTTGTTTCTTTGCATGTTTTTGTTGTTTGTTCTGTCTACAGAATCATAGGTTTCTTTGGGAATTCAATATGGAAGCGTCCGATTATTTGTTGGAATTGGTGTGGTTTGGTTTTAGCATTCTGTGTAATTTTGAGCGATTTGATAAGTCTAAGTCTAACCAAATACATTTGTCCCGAGTGTTAACATTTTTTGGGACAGCCTGTACACTAAAGTGCTTAGTTATACTATGCATATCTCTCATAGTAGTAAAATTATTGGTTCAAAAATATAATAATAATAACTCTAAAATGATAGTTAGGGGGAAGGTTTAAATTTTCATTAGGTTATAATGAGCCCTTATTGTTTAATTAATATTCATATCCTTTGTTATTCTAGTGGATTATCCTTCATTTGCCTAAATTAATATTCATATCCTTTGTTATCCAAAACGGAATAAACCGCAATACAAAAGGAGGCGTTAGGGGGACGGTATATTTCGCCCTAACGTCGTAATGAGTGAATAACAAAAGCCAATTTCCCCCTAATGCACATGATAGCAATATAATCATAATAATAACAATGATAACAATATTAGACGACCTACATTTGCATGTAAGGCAGTATATAACCCGAGTCAGGATAAAGTGATTGTTTGCTGCCAATTCACCCTTTATTAACTTTGATAGTTGAGCTTGTCATTTTAAGTTTGTCATTGTTTTTTTGGTAAAAAAAATCAGCACATGCTTTTGGAATGGTGGCAGTGGTGGTACATTACTTGCGGGAAAACGAGCAATTTGTAACCAATAATTAACATTTCAGTCGTAATTCTCAACCTTTCGAAAGGAAGGAGAACTGACATTATTTATCCATTGTTCATTCATATCCTACGTTGAATTCTGAACATTCTCACTAGGCCTGTATGACAACTGTAAATTCTTTCAGAACTTGATTTCGGTCAGCCTGAATTAAGTGTACGTAGAATAAATTGCATTACCTAGTTACAAGAACCCAAAATATTTACACAGATACATCATAGCGCCTACCTAAATGATGCCAACCTAAATATATTTTTAATGGTGCTCAGAATTTTGACTTTTCCTCACTGTGTGTGTTTGTCTCTTTTTACTGATATACAGGAGAAAAGGTTTATTAATACAGAATACTATCTCAGTGGTTAGTTCGTTAATGCTCGGTGTAACCCAGTTAGCTACTTCATGGGAATTACTTCTATTTGGACGACTCTTCAGCGGATTTGGAACAGGTAGGCATATCAGACCTGACATATTAATATCAGACGTAAGGCAAGTAGATTCGCGTCCATACCGAACAAAAGTATTCCATATTCCAAGTATATACAAGTACACGCCTCGCGCATTAGAGCAGGTGCACGGACCTGGTCAAACATCATCTTTGTGGGACATTCCATTGCAATAAACACGGGCCAGGGAAAAGAAAAGAAATTACTCTACAGGACATCATTGTGAAACTATTGATAATCAGTACCATGAATAGATTCACCCCAGTCACCTGGAGGACATTTATAGTACTCGCTGATATAACCAATGGGACCACAAACGATGGTCATCCCCAACCCAAAATATTGAATGCTTTCGGCCCCTCCTTGTAGACTTGACCAAACCAATCAATTTTTGCATTTCCTGGGAACTTTAATGTCCAAGTCCATTCTAAGTTGACACCTCTGGTAGTAGTAGGACCTTATATCAATGCAAGGTAGTGAGTGATCTGCCAAATTGTGGTGTAACTTTTCAAGAGGGGCAAATTAACAAGTTTAGTTTACCAAGGGTTCAAAATTAAAAAATTACTCCATCATGTTTCAAATTGGTCATTTTCAATTTCAAAAAGCCATGTTTATAAAATCGAAAAAGCTAGGTTTTAAGTACCTAGGAAACCTGCTTTTTTAAATCGAAAAACCGGTATTTTTTTCAAACCCTTCCTTGATCTAAACCGGTTTTTTTTTTCGATTTGAACAAAAAAACGTTTATCGATTTAAAAAAGCAAGCTTACAAAAAAAACAAAAACAAACCACATGGGCTTCTTTAGGAGAAGCAACCTTTGCTTTGTGATCATGCGATAGGAACACTCTGAGAAAAAGTTCGAGGAAAAGGGGGTGGGTAGGTGGGTACAGGTTTTCCATAGATGATTGTAAGGAGGTTCCATAATTTAGCCTGATTTGTTTTTTTTGTCAAAAGTATATTTGGATGAAATAAATCTTTTATAAAAAAAAGTCACGGCCCGCACGTTTTTTCATTGGGACATTTAAACAAATCTCGCACTTTTATTATTGTTACTCCCGTCAAAAGTATAATGCATTACGTACTTGCAATGTTTCATTCTCTTCTTTTCCAGAAAAAATTAATTAGCCGATATTGCGCATACAATCCATTATTTTTTAACATTCCAGGATCAAAGGCGCTTTTCTTTTATGAATTTCAGATAATGTGTGCTGGCAAACGTATCAAATTACAATTTCTTTTCCACGTAGAATACGTTAAAGGAAGTAGTATCAATGTTCCGATAGAGTATATTTATGTTTAATTTTATACAGGACGGCGATGACCATTGTTCCTCTATCATTCGGAGATTCTCAACCCACCATCGTGGTACCATCGGCTCGGTTAATTTCTTTATGCTTGCCGTGTAGGGTTACTAATTGGACAGGTACGTGTGCTATTAGAGCGATCAGCGTAGAGTCAACGATTACTTTAAATTTAAAAATGTTACAAGTGATCGATGAACTTGAAATCCATTGATTTCCACTTGGAGTACATTATGTATGTTCAGTGTGAGTGTATGGTTTCACCCTCAAAGGCAGGGGGGCCGGCCAAGATAGCGCGTTTTTGCCGTTCCCATAGGTTTAGCACGTAATCACGAAACCTTGACAAAATATTCTACAAGTCGACAAATATGTTATTATCAATATTTTTCCACTCAAAATCGTTGGAGTTGAAGAATCAAAACTCCAGTGTAAGTATTTTTTTAATATTTTTAATTTTTTTGAAAAGTGTTTTTGTGTAGCTTGTTTGACCTCATGTTCAATCGCAGGGTCACCGCTATTTATGCTGCGGACCATTGTAGCAGGCAGGCACGGTTACCAGGGTTAGCCTATCGCACCACGTGGAATGAATCGTTGATCTGCATGTAGCAATCCTCTCCGTTGTCCGGTCTTTAAACACGATTTGATGATAGTTTTGCAAGACAATTGCACCATCGGACTAAAAGCACAGGGCAATATAAATCGGTCACGGCTCCGTACGGGAATTCCCACTCGCCACTTCACTGATCTATGTATAAACGAGACAGTGACTCAAATTCCGGTAACTTGTTCGGCTCTCAATGACTCGTTCGGCAGTTTTGCGCTATGAATGAGCTTGGCCGCCACCGCTGCTCAAAGGTGACGTGCCAAGATGAAAGACTATTTCATCTTTTCTCTAGGTTTTCATGCCTGTGCTGAAAAAGATATTAAACGATTCGTTTTCAAGCAGAAAATTTTTTTGCACGCTTTTGGAAAAAATAGAGACGATATCTTAGTTAAACTAAATTCGTAAATAAAAACAAGAGATAAATTTAGAGTATATGAGATAGAGCATTAAAATTTAGAGCGATCTTTAGTTGGTCTTGTATTTTGTATGCTTTATAGGGTTATTAGATTACTTCTTCCCGTTGTAATAATTGAAGCTTATGGCTGATGCTCTGGCTTCTGGGTGGCGTTGTTTGGTTTGTCTTTGTTCTTTGATGATACCGTTTTGTCCAGAAACGCCACGTTACTTGGCAATTACAAAGGAAGCCGATGATGAGGCAGCGAATGGTAGTATTAATGTTACTACTTATAACATTTCCTTGTTTAGATTTTAGTAAATAAACTAGAAAATGCCTCAACTACCAGTTATTCTCTGAATGCAATAGAGTGAAAACAACTCTTGAAAGCTCCACATGAGTGACTAATCTTTCGTGGTGTAAATGTGCACTATAATTGAATGTAAATCTACTAACAAAATAAAAATGTACCTTTTTTAGAGTGTACTTTTACTGAATTTACTGCATAAAAGATTAGTCACTCATTACATATCAAAATTACACATTCATAAAACAGATTAGACAGTGGGGAGCTCACCAAAATAATTTTCAAAATTTGATCATTTTCGTGCCAAAATTAGTTGAAAAGTTTACAAATATCTTGATGGCTATCCGTTGACATAAAATCAAAATGCGTAATTTGTTTTAAGTTTGTAGACATATGGAATACAAGAGAAAGAAAAAATAATAGCTTGACGCAGTAGAAATTGCATATGGAATACATTTTGCAGACTATCGTTAACCACATGACGTAAATACAAAAAATAACACGGATCTATATCAGAATCAAACAGAGGACACTAAAATATTAAATCATCATTTGATTTCTATCCAATTCGTCACCAAGGTTATCAATTGGTCATCATTATGAATATCATTTTAATGGCGTACTTGATTTCATGACGCCCTTTCTGTGTTATTTCGTCTGATATTCTAAGTACTTACTGTTTAAAGATATACAGGGTGAGTTAAAATAACGTCTTAAAACGTAAAATTACACATTTTAGAAGGAAATTAACGAGCGATTCAAAAACTAATAGCAGCATTTGATAAACGGGACCATTAGTGTAAAAAAAAATCATGAAAACGGCAACATGCCATCGTTTGTTTTTCATTTGATATCAAAAAAATTATATTTTTATAATTTGTGAATGTTTTGTTTTGATATATACTCTTCATATGTTTTGTCACGGAATCTCTTTTTAAAGGTACCACACTGATTGGTGTATCATTTTGGAAGCAATCACTTGTATAAATCAAGCACTTTCATGAATTAGAAGAAATGGCTTAAATACAGCAAATACCTCATTTTTTCTAGTTAATGAAACAAACCAGAAACCAGTAATATAAACGATGGTATTAGAGTACAAAACATGTCCTGGCGTGAACACAAGGACTAGGGCACAGGATAATAAGTACACGCACTAAACCACAAGGCATAGATGGACCACAAAATGGGTCATTTCACACGTTTTTTACCACAAAAGTGGTCAACATTTTAACCCCATTTTAGTCGGTGCATAGTTGACTCAAAACGGGGTCAAAAATGACCCGGTTGTTGAAAATATTTTTAGGGTGTATAGTCCTTTAATTTCATCCTCTCGGATTTCAGCACTCCCTGTACGTGCATTCTTTGCAGTAGGATTACAATAAGAGCAACTTAGGATTATTTCTATTTTAAATTGAAAACGTTAACGGTTAAAGACACTATCAGTGATTTGAAAAATATTTGAAATTTGCAGGAATAGCTTCAAAGTGAAGGATAAGTCTGTAGAATTCTCATAAGTTACCTGCGGAATTGACAGAAAAGGAAGAAAAAGGCAGTGTTCTATGATACGATTCCCCATTCAATTACGTGTTGTAGTAAGTGTCCGAACGGACAGTAATGACTAAAATTTCCGATTCTGTCCTTATAAAAAAAAAAAAAAAAAAAATCAAGCACTTTCATGAATTAGAAGAAATGGCTTAAATACAGCAAATACCTCATTTTTTCTAGTTAATGAAACAAACCAGAAACCAGTAATATAAACGATGGTATTAGAGTACAAAACATGTCCTGGTGTGAGCACAAGGCTAGGGCACAGATACATAGATACACACTAAAACACCAAGTCATCTATGACCACAAAATGGGTCATTTCACACGTTTTTTACCACAAAAGTGGTCAACATTTTAACCCCATTTTAGTCGGTGCATAGTTGACTCAAAACGGGGTCAAAAATGACCCGGTTGTTGAAAATATTTTTAGGGTGTATAGTCCTTTAATTTCATCCTCTCGGATTTCAGCACTCCCTGTACGTGCATTCTTTGCAGTAGGGATTACAATAAGAGCAACTTAGGATTATTTCTATTTTAAATTGAAAACGTTAACGGTTAACTATTGCTGTTTATTTGAAAGTACTCCAGAAACTTCGGGGTAAAAATGCGGATATAAAGGCAGAAATGGCAGAAATAAAGAATAGATGCAAGAGACTTGGAGAGAGAGCGAGGAATTGACGGATTTGTTAATACTATATGTTGTCGAGCACCGGGTTGGAAGACACCAGTTTACATGGCTTTAGTGTTGCTAATAACACAACAGATGGCTGGAATAACAGCTGTAAGTAATTATTGTGTTAGTATAAAAATCACATTCCATTTTGTCGTGATATTTTAAGTCTACCCTACGCCATAATATATTTTGGGCAAGTTTTTGTTTTAAATCACAGTTGTTATAGACCCTTGTTGCTGTCGGCGTATCAGTAGGTTTACCGGCTTTTAAAAAATAATTTGAATAATGATTTAAATTGTTACATAGTACTTGAGAATTCACATGGTTAATGTCATATTCTGATGTGATCAATACCAGGGATCAATATGAGTGATTCCAGAAGTTATCCACACACGCAAAGATGACAGCTTGATTACGCATGAAAATTCCCATGCATCATGAAAATCAGAAAAAAATGCATAAATTTCCCATGAACTTAGATATTTAGCCAAATTACCGTGTTGTTCCTAATAAACGCCCCTGCTCTAATAAACGCCCCCTACGATTTTGGATAAAACAATTCAAGAAAATGAGTTAAGCTTACCTAAATCACATGATTTAATGCAGAGCTGCCAACATTTACATTCAGCAATCAGGGAGGTTTCACATAAAATCAGGGAGGTTTTAAAGAATTACATGTAACCTAATGGGAGCAAAACCTTCCTGAATCAGGGAGGTTGTCAAATTTGCTTGTATAATGTACAAAAAAATCATTAATTTCAGGGAGCCTCCCTGAGAATCAGGGAGGGTTGGCAGCTCTGTTAATGGCCGGGACGTAATCCGTATCATAATCGCTGTTGTGCACAGTTGTAATAGTTTAACTAGTATGGAACTTTGACCTCGGGAGGTGCGAAAACAGCGTCCCCTTGCTCGTTCGTTTGTATTATTGGTAATCAGCGAAAATAAGCGTGAAAAAAAAAAAAAAAAAAAATAAAAAAATAATTTGAATAATGATTTAAATTGTTACATAGTACTTGAGAATTCACATGGTTAATGTCATATTCTGATGTGATCAATACCAGGGATCAATATGAGTGGTTCCAGAAGTTATCCACACACGCAAAGATGACAGCTTGATTTCGCATGAAAATTCCCATGCATCATGAAAATCAGAAAAAAATGCATAAATTTCCCATTAGCCAAATTACCGTGTTGTTCCTAATAAACGCACCTGCTCTAATAAAACGGCCCCCCCCTACGATTGGGGATAATAACAATTCAAGAAAACTGAGTTAAGCTTACCTAAATCACATTATTTAATGGCCGAGGACAGTCGTAATCCGTATCATAATCGCTGTGAGTGCCCAACAGTTGTAATAGTTTAACTAGTATGGAACTTTGACTGGGAGGTGCGAAAAAAGCGTCCCCCTGCCCGTTCGTTTGATTATTGGTAATCAGCGAAAATAAGCGGTGTAAGGTGATCTTTGCGGGATTTTTGACTTTCCATTTTTGACTGTAATAAACGCCATCCCTTTGAAAAATGCACCGCCCCGGGGCGTTTATTAGGAACAATACGTATCTCCTTTTCCAAAAATTTGTTTTTGTACATGTAAGAGCGTCCATGTGTTTTGGACTGCTGATTGAAGTGGTAGTGTGTTTGTGACAGACGTGATATATTTAGGGCCTAATAACATTTACTTTCTGCAATTTTAAAAAGTGAAATTTTATAAAAGAATAAAATATTCCGTGGTGATAAAAAATAATTTTAAATGCAAAAATGTTAATTAAACACGTAAATTTTTAGTTTGATTTTCTTGACAAATTAATCTTTTCAGTGTGTGGCTATTTGTGATTTTGTCACTCTTAACACCATTTTGGATGCAATTGTTAATATCCAATTTATCCAATTGTCTATCTTAACCCCAATACTAAAGTTTACCTTCAACGCTTTGGAGACTTGGCGTGACGCAGCTATAAATGAAGAGACAATATTTTACACCATTATAGCATCTGATGTGTTAATAATTTTATCAGCAACTTTACCGGTAAGTAAAATCAGTAGCAGATTTTCAGATTATGCCACAAATTTGCTTGGAATAAAGTGATGTTTGCCTTTGATGCATAATAGTATACACTTTGTCAAATGTCAGTTTCACAAGAAGTTTGTTTATAAATACATTACGGTGTTTCTATGGATCACTAAACGACTGCCATATTAAAGCATCTCTTAACCTTTGTTCATTCCTTTCTTCATTTACAATTGATTCTTCCAAGATCTTTATATCTGATTATTGTGGGCGGAAACCATTGGTAATATACGGATATTGTTTTTGTGTGTTCTTCTTAGCTGCTCTTACACTCTGCCTAAGTCTGCAGGCTAAAATGGTGAGTAATTCATACACTTCAGGCGAATATATAAAACTATTTAAACATGTGTATAAAATCCGACACTATCACAGGTCCGAAGGGCGAAATCAAACTCAACGAAGATTTCACGTGCAGCAAAATGTTATCTATAATTGTTTTAGCCAAACGCAATGTCCTATTAATCGGCCAAACATCACGCAAGATAGCTGAGCGTTAATTTCCGGTTTTATATGTACTGAAATATTTAAGTAAACCAGGGATCCTAAATAAATCGGGATAGGACACTCGATCAAGAGAATGGATGCGTACTGCACACTGATCTGCATGAAATCTGTAGCTTATAGTTCGCCAGTCGTACGTGGCGCTATTACGCTACGTCATCCCGGTCATACGTCATGAATACGTTTATGCATAAATAATTATGTAGCTTATCGAAAATGGTGGCGCTATCACTATCGATTTCGAAACTGTCTATGGGCATCTGTACACAGTGTCACCGGCCTGAGTAAACCCATTAGAGGTGGCTTCAAACCCAACCAACGGTGCTTACCGGTTCCGTCCGGTTCTTGCAGGTTCCAGCAGGTTTCCATTGTTCCAAACAATTAAACACGGTTACACCGCCATAAACCGAAAGTCAACCGACGGTTGAGTCTTGAAGCCGCCCCTAACAATGGCTCTGCACATCTAGATGGTGATAACACCTGAAATTTGTTCAACTGCATGAGCACTAAGGGTTGGCTTCATAACTTAACCATCGGTTGCATGCCGGTTCCGCCCGGTTCTTCCAGGTTCTAACAGGTTTCTATTGTTCCAACAATTAAACACGGTTACACCGCTATGAACCGCAAGCCAACCGACGGGTGAGTTTTGAAACCGCCCCTTACAAAATACACATTTCTAGCACGTCATAATAGTAAAATTGAAAACATTTTTATATCGCCTGTGTCACAGTAGGAAAGACACCCAGGGGTCATTCTTTTCCACTGTGGCTGTCTGTCTCAAGTGAGGTCAGAGGTTATATAGGTATCATAGCAACATAATATTAATTTAACAATTGAATTCGATGGATATTGATGTACCATAAATGATCTTTGGGTAAGGTTCCTGTTGTGTAAGGTTCTTTACAGGAATTTATGAATATGAGATTAAATTTAATGTTGAGATTTAGGGCACAAAATGTGGCATTTTCTCGGACATTGGTGAAACAAGAGCAGGTCGATCATTACAAGGTGATCAACGTTCTGATTGTAAACTCTGTATGAAATCAGTTTGAAAATGTTCTATTTGGCTAATAATTGCCAGGGAAACATCCCTGAGCCCCCATTCGCCGAAGATGGTGTCGAAAACTGAAGCATTGCTTACATCAATCAACGAGCTGTCCTTATTTTTCAAGGTCACATAACCCACAATACACATTCATTGTTGTTATATTCAAGATCAAATCTGATGAGAGTTATGATTTACACCATTGTGAAGTGAATAAGTATTAGTATACAATCCGAAGTTTTCATACCTATTGAATTGGCTGATTTTCTAAAATCAGACAAATTATGCTTCTAAAATCAGCCTCGTATGGCTATTTCTCGTCAATCTGAGCCTGTAAACAATAATGCCCTCAAGAAATGAACGGGAGTTGATAACAACAGAGGGGCCAAACACTAAATCTTAAATCGTAAAGCATAAAAATATTGAGTTAACAAATCATTCATAATGAATCAGAGTAAATAAGTTGAAAGGCAATTACCCGGAAAAAAAGCCCAGAATAAACGTAGCTTGAAAACAGTGGGGAAACCCCGAAGAACATGCAGGTGGAAAAATCTGCCGTCACATGTTTTTAGCTTGTGCTTCTAGTCTAATAAATTGGCATTTAGACCTGGACAAAATAGCAACAGAAATGATCTTGACCTCATTATGCCCATTATGCATTAGAGAATAACATATTAAAAAGGTAGACATATAGGCGGGGTACACCTTTAAAGTTCAAAGTTTAAACATGAGGTAAATATTCAATTGAGTTTGATGAACTGCAAAAGTATGACATCTTGTTTGTTTCAATACAAGGATTAAATTTATGTTTACTTTGCCATACTTCTGTTGTGTGGTTTAGGAAATAAATTAGAAAATATGGGAAAGGTCAAATATATGCAATTGTCTTTCATACTACAGGGGTCAAAGTTTCAAAAATGCATATTTTAAAGAAACTAATATATCAACTTGTTCCTCAAGTCACGAGGATTCAAAGTATAGTTTGTGATATGTACGATATTCTGTTTTAAGATTTGTAGGGTAAATTAAGTCAAGGTCAATTAGAAACAATGGCAGTGTCATCAAATTACATGTTACCATAGTCACGAAGCTTCAGGCATAGTGTAAACTATTATTTGCTTGAATCTATGTGATAAAACAAGAAAGTTAGTGCACTTTTTGTTGTAATATAGGCACCTTTTCTGTTTGACCCCTGTATTAATAAAGACAATAGCATATTGATCTGATATGTTCTTCTGTAACTCCATAAGCAGATCATGGAAGAATGGCAAACTATTCATTTATCGTTATCACATAACATTTGGTCTAAATGACTTTGAATTTTTTACCCCTAATAACTTTTGACAGGCGATATCAAGGCATTCCCCTTCCTACATTTTTCTACTTTTTTTGATATGATGTTCTATGACATTGTACAAGTACAAATCAGAAAAAAAATCATTTCTGTTGCAATTTTGTCCAAGTTAGGCTACTTATTTTTTATAAATTGACTGGTGTATTCGGGGCCTCCTGTGCTCGCAAACCACACGCTGTGCAGTGAGCATGTCTGTGCTCAGGAATAGTCTATAATCTGCAATCCAAGCCTACTAACTTTGCTTTCAAATTGCAAGTCAATGAAAAATTGTTTTGTGTGTTTTGTGCCTGTTGACCCGTTAGGAATTTTCCTTTGCTTAGTATGGAATCTGTATAATAAGGGAATAATAAGTGATTTTTTAAGAAAATTATTTTAAAGTGTGTGTTTGAGATGGTTAACCGTGATGTGAGATTCAGGTCCCAGATCATGCTCCAGAAGCATAAATTTTCGAATCGTCTTAGAGCGGGGCGATTCATGATTGTGTGTATGCTCTATGTTAATGTACTTATTTTAAGTAGTACAAAAGAACTGCATTCTGCCGGCCCGAATTGCGTGGTGTTCGTCTATAGGCACTCGTCTTGTAATCCAAAGGTCGAGGGTTCGATTACTACTGTAGGCACATTTTAATTTTAATATTATTAGTATATTTTAGAGTAAGAGATTGCATTTAAAGTAAATCAGAGTCAGTGATTGAAGTAGCAATTAATGAATAGCTGTCCTATGAGATAATTATTCAAATTGTTAATGTCCTGGCGCATGATTTGGGGCCACGATCTCAAACGTGATGGTTAACCTTCTCCTGGCCATGTTACCATAATTATAACAGTGGTGTTTGTATTTTACATCCGTATTCAAAAAATTTAACCCTCGTATTTGTTAACATTTATCACAGGATTCGGATTGGCAGATTTGGGGTAGTCTTCCTAAGAATATGGTTTTATTATCTCATTTTCTTAGTCCAGTAAGAGGATTGTTTATCAAAGTACCATACTTACACGGCAGAAGCCTTTAGCAAGTATAATAATTTGGTCTACTAAACCTTTAATCATCTTCGGATCCAGTGACAGCTAGTACGTATATCGAGTCCATATTTGGTTTGGCTTTAAACACTAAGTTGTAGAAAAAGGACAAATACAAAGACGGTTGATATGAGGGTCAATTGAATATTTTGAATACTATGAATGGTTTTTTATTTTTTTCCCGAAATTAATCATTAAAAGATATTTCTTGGTCCATCAACAACGGCAATCCGTGTATTAATGTCGTTTCTTAGTGGATTACGTCATTACTACTGAAAAGAATTACTACTTGCCAAAAACTAACACAATTAAAAAGAATTGCCATCCAATTTTTACTTACCTTCAGCCTTGATTAATTTAACACCAAAGAGGGGTACACATCGAGTACCTGTCAATCAATTAAGTAAAGAATATGGGAAACAGATATTACAAATAATTTAGGGATAAGGGAAACCGAACTAAAAGTTTTTTCTAGTCAATGCGAAAAAAACTTTTTTAAATTAAAACGACCTTAATTTTGTTCAGCAGGCATTCGTTTGATATACTGTATGGGTGCATTTTTTATTAATGACATCTTCGAACCGCATCCCATCATCATCATCATTACCATCTTGATCATTATTATTACCACCACCAACAACACCATCACCAAGGGTATGCATTAATTGTGGTTGTGACAACGTTTTCCTATGTTTTCCAGGTTCTGTCCCGTATGTGGTCGTACCAAGAAAGTTGACGCAAGAGCCTGGTGGAAATATTTGTCGTTGCTAAGCAACCAATTATTCTGGTTCACATCTTTAATCATGGCATATCTGTATCCAGCAATAGTGGTAGTGCCTCCGAAGTGTATGTTATGTTCTATCAACTAGTTGTTCCTTAACATTCTTGCCACAGGAAACTGTATTATTATCGTTCTTGTTGATTGTGACTATTATGTAATGATTTATATTATAATAGTCTATATGGACATGTAATAACAAACATATTAGCTCATATTAACCATTGAACTCCCTGAGGTCTACACCTTTCTTCAGTATCTCTGATTGGCCATTACATTCGCAGTGTATAACCTCTAAGCAAACCAACAAAACAGACTTCGATATAGTTACAAACCTTAAAAGCTTTTCGATTGGCTAAATATATCATCTAACGCCAATATGTAACCAATAAAATCAATCTGGTCAGACCTCAGGGAGTTAATTTTTTAAAAAACATCTGATTACCGCCCGTACCGCCCATTGTCGACCACAAATATTAATGATGCATTTTACTTTTTCCAAAGGATCTTCTTGGAACATATATAATCCATAGTCTTCATAGTTATCGTCATTCCACTGATTATTCTTATGTATAAGTATACCAAGAAGAAACAAGAAAAACATTATGTTGAGAAATGGCAGCATTGTTTTTATCGACCGAAGACCAGAAAAAGAATGCTGGCCTGTGTTAAAAGCTGAGAATGATTGTCCGTATTAGGTGTAGGGTAAGTTCGTCCGCAAGTACTGGATAAAACCTCATCTATAATCCGTAAACAAAATAATTCAAATTATTTATTATTTATTATTATTCAGGATTCCAGGTGGTGCAAAGAAATCTTGTATTGTACAGTTGCGGGAAAAGATCCCGGATGTCTACACTATTATTTTGAATATTGTATCGCATTCGGACATTTTAACGAGAGCGCCATTATTGAAACACTATATCGTTCGACAGTGGAATACAAACAATGTCAACGCAAGGTTTGGTTTGAGTCGTCGCTGATATTTAAATAATAATAATATATGGAATGCCTTTTTTCGTATATACAAGAATATATTGCACTCGCAAGAAAAATATGTACTCGTCTCGACTAGTACAATATTTTCTGCTAGTGGCCAATATTTCTTGTATCATACTCAAAGCCATTCAATATTAGATAATTGAATTGATCTATGCTATGGCCATAGTTGGAACCAACACATACAAAACTTATTTACAAGCCATTAAGTATATTGCCCTATACTTATAGGTGGTTACAACCATTATTGCCCGAAACTGGGAAAGGAGGGTGCTTAGACGAACTGGAATGGGCACGGGTGCTCACTGTGCCCTGTAACCAGCGCACCGATTCTCGTATCCCTTGGATGCCAAGACAGGGGAAGCAAGAAGAGGCTAGTAATGTTTTTTTTTAAAGCACCTGAGCTGACACAGTCGCCCCAAATTGGTCCAGAGTTGTGTAGTGTTAGGGGGGTAGATGCATTTGTAACAGTAACAATCGCGTTGTAGAAGTTATCCTCTATGACACTATGGAAAATATTATTTAAGACTAGGCGGCTCCCGGGTTTCGCGATCACCTGGGTTTTGCGATCATCTGGGTTCGCGATCACCTGGCATGAATGACCCTCAGGTTTCACATTGCGTTTGACATGGAAATGACCCCTGATGACCTTGTTGTGACTTAACATTTTTGGCATCAGCAATCGCCCCCGCCCACCAAGTTTTGTCTGGATACACCAAAGTTTACCCAATTGACCTCCTTTGACCATGAATGACTCCTGATGACCTTGTTGTTTGTGACCTTTAAGATTGTTGGCATCAACAATCGACCCCACCCTCCAAGTTTCATGTGCATACACCAACATTTAGTTTTTCTCCATTTGACCTTCTTTAACCTTGAGACTCCAAATTACCTTGTCGTGCCTTTAAAATTATCGGCATCAACAATCGACCCCGCCCACCAAGTTTTGTCTGGATACACCAAAGTTTACACCCTTTTGACCTCCTTGACCTGAATGACCCCCTAATTACCTTTTCATGACCTTTAAAATTTTTGGCGTAAAAAATCGACCCCCTCCAAGTTTCATGTCCATACACCAAGATTTACCCCATTTGACTTGAAGACCCCTGATGACCTTGATTCCACTAACCAATACACCTCTTTCTTCGGAGAGTCAAGGGGCACCCACCCACCAGTTTAGGAACGTGAGACGTCGGTTCGAGAAATCAAACGTTTAAACCTCATTTGACCTTGAAGACCACTAAAAAAAAAAATTTGACTCGAATGACCCCTAATGACCTTTTTTCCTTTTCTGACCTTCAAAATTTTCGGCATCCAAAATCGACCCACCTCCAAGTTCATGTCCAACACCAATCAATGTTACCCCATTTGAAGACCTTTTTTGACCTGAATTACCTCTCGGTGACCTTTGATCCACTAATCAATACAAACTCAGTCTTACGGTCAAGGGGCACCCACACACCAGTTTTCAGGACTGTGCGACCCTCAGTCTCCGCGAAAATAGACACGGTCAGACAGACAGATACACTTACAGACCACCGTATTATTATATAGATGTTTGTAAACTCTGCACTCTAGCGTATGTGCATCGAACATACGTTCATATGTTGCAACAATCGGCTTTCAAGGCAATGTTGATTTTGATTTCCAACCTAAATCTGTTTTTTGGCCAACATAACCAATCTGCTATCACTGGTGCGCCCACAGGCGGAGTGCCCATCCTCTGTCTTTGGCGTTTGGGCCAGACGCCCTCATATAATGTTGCTGTGGGGGGTTCGCCACTCCTCCCGCACAGCGAGTCTGTTTTGTATTCCCCAGAATATACCGTACCCATTTATACTACCTGGTGGAGAGAGGAAAGTGAGGTAAGTGTCTTTCCCAGTGACACAAACATTGGCGACAGCGGGGATCGAACCCACATCCTTATGCTTATGCGTGAGTGCTGAACCTGCACCACATGTGCCCAAAATAAGTAATAAACTTACTTGGTAATTAACAAATTTAAAAAATATACTAGTACGGTCACGTATTTGACATGGTGGTTACGTGGTGTGACCATATCTACTTATACACAAGAATTGGGTGACCATTGTTTTTATGGAACAAAAAGAAGTTGCAATAAATCTTTCGTATGTCCATATCCTAAACTATTTTAAACACTTCAATTACAATGTCACCAGTAAAAACCTGCAAAGAGCAATGCTGCTCCTAGTATTCAGATTTCCTGTGTCGAAATAGTGCAAGTCTGCTGCAATTTGGCAACTTCACCCCAAACTTAAAAAGGCACAGGGAAATCAGGTTTAAACCAAGTCTTATCAAAATAATTGTTGTTTTCTTGCTTGAAAGTGATCATATTCATATTTTAACTGCTACTTTCTTCAATATGACCAGGAAGAACGGGAAAATCTGTCTTCAATACAACAAAATGGTGAGTGCTGGTCATGTGTGTGACAGTAATTAGTACATTAGAAAGATAAACCATTCATATTGTGTAAGGGAAGGTACACACAAGATGGAGTTTGACATGAAATATGAATATTACAGAAACACTGGTTTTAGTAATAAAAACTTCTGTCTTTTTGGTCACGCGTGTGACATACCAAAGTCAATTAAAATTCTTTGTTAATTACTTGCCATTTCTGTAAATTTTCAAAACATAAGTTTAAAAATTGGAAGTCCCACAATACTTTCGGCAATACTTCAAACAAAATAAATAGCTATTCAATATAAAACTAAAGAAGCAAAATGGTACATATTCACTTTTTACCCCCCCCCCCCCCCAATACTAAGCACGTTCATTTATGCAAATGAGGGTGTTGAGTTGAGGGAACTTGGAAGGATGGTTAACACGTAATAATGTAAAGAGATTTGCGATACCATCACAAAAAAGGAAATCGTATAGTGTGCATGAAACTTCATGAACATAATCATGCTATTTCATTGGCTGATTCCTATTACGCGAGCTATTTCCATAGGGAAGTAGATTGAACTGGTCACTACAACCCTGTCCCCAGAGTCACAGTAAGGTGTAATAAAACAAATCTTCGGGTCGAGGGTAGGCCCGTAGCCAGTACCAAGGGGAAAAAAGTGTTCCCTACTTTACACGTTATAAACCATGTAAGTATTTGTATAATTGTATTTGCTCTCAAATCAATGAAAATGGAAGTTGTTGACGTGCCTTCATATGCGCGATATACAAAATAGGAAAATGTATTTGTGAAAACGTGTATAAAAATTAGACAAATTGAATTTTGGCTTGCTTAATTTGTGTGTCCAAAGGGGGTATTCGTAGCCTTATTCATTATGGTAACACTGAAAACCAAAAATCGCTTGCTTACTAATTTGAAACTAGTACAATTGATGTCGAACTAATAATTAGTTCTTCAGGCCCGGTTAATAATTTATCGATGGTAGTAGCAGATGAACAAGTTTGCTGAACTAGCTTATGGTTAATAGGAAATTCGTTAGGAGGTTCCTACAAATTGTCCTACCGTATTAGAGGGGCTTCTACTAGTTTATAAACTAGTAAAATGATGTCGATTTTTACTACTTTTGTTAATAGGGCAGTTTCTACTACTTTCACTGAATAGTAGGGCAATTTGTAGGGATATTTGGTAGGGCTGTTTGTACTAGTTTGCCACATGCTCTGAAAGGTGGGTTATAGTAAAAATTTATGATATTGGCAGTTTACCTAGTTGCTATAATTGTGACATTCAACATGTTTATTGTGAGTTATAGAGAGCATGGCAATTATGGATTCTGGAACTTGAGTCACATTGACGTGCATGATGATCCCCGGGATGATCCGTGTCCACCAGTCTACTAAGGTATGGCTACGAGCCTGTTCACAACCCCGGGATAGAAACTCAACTGGGGAGACATGATAGCAAGGGGTCTTAAATGACATGCCCATGAATAGGCCTATACACTACACCCAACAGGGTGGAATCACAGACCCTAGGGTTTTTGGTGGAATGGTTACTAAGGCTGGTTATCCATGCAGAATCGCCTATACCAGATGTTTCAGAGTTACAATCTTTTGCTTTTCCATACAGCATGTACGGTAAGCTTACTCATGCCTGCGACTCGTACACTACTGTGACTATAAACTCACATGAGCGTACACTGAACGGCAATGTACTCATGTTCCAGAATCCATTCGTCATGACGACCGTCATGCTATCTTAATCACATTGAAACCTGTAAATGTATACAAACAGTACTGCACCATGTAAACTGCTAATTATAACTTAGTCTTATTTAAGAACCTTTAAGACATTTTTCAGAGCTTTGTTGAGCCACGCGCTGACGTGCGTGCTTCAAGACACGGGCAACGGGGCAACCACACAGTGGCGGGAAATGTTGGCGTCAAAAAAAACTAGTAGTTAAAAGTAGAAGGGAGAAGACAATGGTCTGACCGTACTAATTCGTAGACCACATAGTTGGTTCAATTTGTAGAACGTCCGGAACTAGTTTTGCGAATTAAATTAGTAAGATCACTTCAAACTGAGTAGTAGGCTCGTTTCTAATAGTCTTTTAATTGTACAGCGCCTTCTAAGCAGTACTGCCCCGCGGTCAAAAATTCTAGTTCAGTCAAAAAATCGAGTTCAGTTGACTGAACTAACGAGTCTACTAATTGAAATTAGTTCAAAATAAACATAACGAGTTTGTCTCTGTGTACCTACGAATGTATGAGTACAATATGACGCGTATTACGCTCCTGATCTGTACAATAATGTGTGGTTGCTTTAGAATAAAGCTAAGTGCTAAGTGGATTTTTCTAAGGCTAACGGACATATTTGATTCTCAGAAGATTATATGTAGTTCGACAAGGATAACGTATAGTGTAATGTGAATGGTAAATATGAAGCAGTTCTGCAATGTAGCCCGGAGCTTCATCATGAAGAGCTTGAAACACAAGGGGTTAGAGTTGAATTGAAGACGCTGGGAGGAATCTGAAGCCAGTGAAACTAAGTAATGGGAGAATATATGTGTTCATCTTATAAAGTAGGCGTGATGCTTTATTAGCTTTTATTCTGCAGCGTTTGCAGACGATTTCAGCTTCCTGGTCAGTGTAAGCCATGAGCAGGGAATTGGAAGTAGATTTAAGTCGAGACAGTAACTAATGCTCTGGTGCAAGTCTTTGTCAATTCTCAGTTTCTCACATTAGTAACGTGATCAGTCATATTCCTTAAATTGGCAAATGTCACACCAAGATTTCTCCCAGAAGAATCCGATGGTGGATCCTGATCCAAGATCAGGGATAATGCCCACTGTATTTTTCTTAAATCCTTTCAAAACACTGGAAAATTCAATGTTGCGTAGAGAATTAGCTCCGTTATAAAGAGTAGAATACCTTATGTTGTTCATCAATAGTCAAATCGTTAGAAATACTGAATTATATAAGTCAATGTTACAAATTTACACACACTTAAATAATTCAATCGAGAGGGATTGTGCCTTGACGGGAACAACCGGTGAAAAGATTGAAAACTTCAAGCTAAAAAAGATTGAATTTCACTTTGCCCGAGTACAATTCACTCTGTTACAGTTTGAATTGTACTTGATACGGAGGAAAAAGAGTTGATTCTCACTCTTGTAGATTGACTAGTCATTCTTTTCGATGGACTCCAAGCGTCACTCCAAGAGGATTGACTTTTTTCAATCTTTTAAATTTAGAGAGTATGTAACATAAATTCCTTATTACACTTGTGTTACGACCGTTCGTAGATTCAAAGGTCAAAGTTGAACCTTGTGCACAAGTGATCTGAAATTTATAAAAAAGATTTAATATGATTTTATTACAATATATTAAAGTCCCCGATATGCACTGATTATGTCCACAATGAAAGAAGCTTTTGCAGTTCAATGATGATAAGTATGTTCTCACAGTGAGGCTCCAAAATGACAGCATGGCAGTTTCTTATAATAATAATAATAGAGCAAGATTTATATAGCGTCCTGGGGGGGGGGGGTATGCCTATTGGCCTCTAAGCGCTTTCACAAATGGCCCTCTGATCACTGTGGTCCCAACATACCGTAAACCGTTTCGCATTCATAATGGATCGCAGATCAGGATCAGGCGCTTTCCCTTATCGCAAACATACATTGAGATAACCATCGCATCCGGGACCAGCTTCCCAAAACGGCATTGGTAAGTCGGGACAAACCAAGCGTTATTCTTGTCCAGGGAAATTACGATACCCGAATCTCACAGGGCTCGAACTCACGCATATACGCATGGATAAGCACAATACACTGGAGTCGAGCGCCTATTGATTGAGCTATCTTGGTATATCACTTCTCCGTGCTACGTCTTTTTTGTTATCTATGTTTTCTCTCTTTCCCGGGCGTTATCTACTACGAATCGGGTTCGAGAAGGCTAAAACCGGGGTGTTTATTTTTAATAACAGCTCTAGAGCTGTGATTTTTAATAACATGCATCACTCGGAAGTCGGGGTCACAACTGAACACACAGGTCACGGTAATGGTTCTAGAAATACAATGTCCTGACAATAATATATCAGCGGCGCGATCTGTATAGATACAAATGCTATTTCCTATGGTGTCAAACTATGCAACCTATTTATGTAGAAACTGAGCGGTATACTACCTGTAAATAAACTTTAAAAAATTGATTGCTTCTTTACATCAACATTTTCTCATAATGGACATGACACATTATTATGTTTACAACAGCAATAGATGATATAATTCAGATATTTGATTTTCATACTGTCTTTAAAATGTGTATGCAGAGAACTATCAATCCTTTAGGGTAATTGCAAAAAGACAAAATTAAAACATAAACAAAACCTACTCATGTACATTAAGATTTGACAAAACACTGGGGTTAAAATATAGAGGGTCCCCCCCCCCCAAAAAAAAGAACAGTACTAAGTCAGGCTTTTTTCACCTCTTGGGATAAGCTTTGCAGAAGCTCCCCATCCGGCGCCTCGTCGTCGTTTCCATTTGAAATGAAATGCTGCTTCCACAATGGTCGACATCACACATACACATAAAGATAACGTACATATTTAGGAAATAACTATAGGGGCAGTGACGGTCACCTCAAGATTGGTTTATTTTGTTTTCTTCATCTTTCAACCTAGTGCAATTGCACGCAACAATGGCTAAAATAACACCTGTCACAAAAAGATCTCGGCATGTTTTGTCGATCAGTATTGTGCCAAAGTCCTACCATTTTGAAAGTTTTTGAAATATACATTTTATTGTCTAGGTCCTTGCTCTTTTCATTTAATAGCCTGGCTTGTAAAAAAGCGTGCAGAAATGGCCGAGATAGAACCCCAAAAGACGCAAACCCCCAAAACAAAAGGTGTAGTTTTTGGATTTTTCAATGGGCTTGCAGTGCTACTGGGACACGAACACGTGTACCGCAATCAATGATTGCAAGTAGGCTTCTCGCTCATTCAGTCGGGAAAACCTCTTTGTGTAAAACCAATGCACACGGATTCTTGCAGGTGTACTACCAGTGGACCATGAAAAAATTAAAAACTGCAACTTTGGTTGGGGGGGTTTGCGTCTTCCAGGCGACTAATCTCAGCCATTTTTGCACGCTTTTTTACTAGCGAGGTGTTAAATTAAAAGAGCAAGACCTAGGCAACAACATGTATTTTTCGAAAACTTTCACAATGATCCGACTTTGACACCATATTGAGCGAAAAAATGCCGAGCATACTTTTTGTGCCAGGTGTAAATTCGTGGTTAAAACACTGATAACTCCTGCTAATTCTTCCCGAAATAATCAATATGTTCAAGGATGAATAGGGGTTAATAGTCCTTTTATTCCGATAGGCTTGCGTTGATTATTAATTTAAAATTTTACTCCAAGGGATAAAACTTAAATACATGATTATATTTGCGTCGGATTAGCAAAGCACTAATAAAATTTAACCGATTGGACAAGTTATAGCTTTAATAAAATAGCTTTGTCACTCGAAGGTATGGCCAGAGCAAGCAATCAATACAACCCATTTGGAATTGGGTAACGCTCGTCAATAGAAGACGGTGACAAGGACAAAGTGTTTTTTAAATATGTTAAAATTTAAATTTTAAAAAAAAACTGCTGAAGTACTGTAATTCCAATTTTAGCATGTTTTAACAAAAAAGAAAATATTGTTTTTTAAAATGTTATTTTATATTATACTATAAGTGTATGCTATATAATCATGTGCTATGATGGCGTTCGTAAAAAAAATAAACAAAGCTTTCGCGCTTGACTGGTTAACATCGAGTCTCGCGGCCTACGGCCCGCTCGACCGAGATGTTAACTAAGTCAAGCGCTCAAGTGGTTTATTTTCACGAACGCCATCGAAGTCATTGAGTATCATATCTCATAGCTATTCCACGGTATATTCCGTGAAATCTTCCAGTCGTGAGATAACTTTCAATATCAAGCAGTTACAAGACAATGGGTTATCTTCGACGAACCTAATATTCTGCCACCAGAAGGTCGGCGTCGCAAATGTCCACCTTTATGGCCACTAAACTGGAATTCGCAAGAAAAGCTCATTTGCTTCAAAGAATGGTACTAGTCGCTTTTAAAGCTCTTGTGGTATCCAAAATGTATAATAATCCGGCACGCACTATGTCTGCAGAGAATTCCATTATGCAGATCAAACTAGCTATAACTTTAGCTACGTGCTACGGCTGGCAATAATCTCATATAAACAGTATTCACAACTAGTATTTCCTAAAAAATTAGATTATCACCCACACCACAATGGCATAAACATAGTCTAACACTAGCTGGCAAATGGGTCTCACATAATTACACCATATCGTCGTGTTCACGACATAGTGTCGAATGTCGATTGATTTTTGGTCAAATTGGTTAATAGTTGATTCTGGTTCATTTTAGTGTACTCTTTAATTGTACCCAAAAATAAATGAAATTACATCTCCTAACCAAAATAGCCGGAGTCGAATTTAACCACCCATTTGTATATATAAATAGGGTTTCACAAACAATCGAATACCGTAATTAGATAGCTTGACGTGTCCAAATATCTCAAAGCCAGATAAATGCGAACGAATACGTTTTGCGCTGGGAACAAAAATTGCTGATCAAGATTGAAGCCAATCGGTGAAATTTACCTTCATGAGGAATTGGTCATGTTATTTCACATTTAATTTTTGTGTTTTAATTATGATACCTGTACTTATTGAAAAACCTACGGTCGGTGCGTCATGAAAAAGAATTATCCAAGTTTTGTAATTTTAACCATTGTACAAAGAAACCAATCATGTATGAGGACATAGTGACGTTAACCCTGTATTACCAAAGGGAGGAGTTACCACCCAGGTAAACTTTCCACCGGTGCGCAAAAACGTTAAAACTTTCGTTAAGTCTTCCATATAATTATTTCACATCCTTCTGCTAACTTTTGGCGAAAACAAACGTGAAGGTAGCACCGTCACCGGGTTAGCGTCGAAGTCGATGGGTGGGGAGTGGTTCTGTTACTTCTACTACCCATTATTGAAAATGCAGCATTCTGATTGGTCAGTTTACTGCCCATTATTCTGCAAGAATGAGCCGCTAATGTATTTTCTTATCATTTATTTTCATTCATCAGCATACAAAATACACATAAATTAGGCATATTACCTTAAAACCTATACGAACAAACAAACAAAATAAAATCAAGTTGTTTTAGCTAATAGAATAGAAATAAAGGTTTTGTAGCATCATCTATGGGCTCATAATGTATATCCTCGGGCGGAAAAAAAATGGGCGCCATTATTTAGTTTTTCGACCTCGGGCACATTATTCGCCTATAAATGATACTGCATTACCCTTTATTTATTAGTTCATTTGTTTTAATATTGTGCATTGTATGGCTCTAGAAGTATATGTTGATTAAAAACTAGTCATTTTCCATATCATTTGGGGCCAAAACCCGCATGAAAATCCAATATTCCTACCTTTTTGATGCAAACTTTCATTTTTTCATTTTATACTCTGATGTGTGTCTGTGGAAATGGACCAATTTTGCCAACTTGTGAACTTTGACGTCATTGTGACGCCATACAATGTTATGTTGGAAGCAATAGAAAACGGAGGACCAAAGCTATCAACTGGTACCAACATCGAAATCATCTAATTGCTTTATAATAATGAATTCTCGGGGTGTTTACCACCCCACCCCTTAGTAAACCGTGTTACAAAAATAGACTTGGTAAACATATTGTGAAAGTTTGATTTTCTTTGATGTTAACTTGGATATTCTGCAAAATAAATAATTACTAATACATCATTTTAAAAACTCGCCTTTCAGGAACAAATTGATATTTTCTTTGAGAAGTTGTTTGTGTAAGCGTTAGTGCCCTCTAAATTGTTTAGATTATGTTAGATTTTACTATTGAGTATATTACCCATTTAACTGTTAATTTGTTTTAAGTTTGGTATATATTTTAAGCGTGTACATTACTTTAAAAGATGGGAACTATATATGTAATTTGAAATTTAAGAAAAAAAGAAAAATATGGTTGTTATAAAGTTGTATAGACCACTTTTATCTTCCAAACCTTTTGAGTTATGAAACATTCCAGTTACATTTAAAATATTTCTGAGCTCAATTTTTGAACAGTTCTAGCCAATATTTATTGTGTCTTGCAACATGCATACTATTTATTATTTTTTATATAACATGCACTACAATGTTTGTGTTCCTTCTAACGTATTTTATGGGGTTTTTTTCTGCAAAAATGAGTTAAAACATATTGGCGACTAATTAAAGATATTTTAAGGAGCCAAATTTGTAAGAGGTTGTAATTGTCTGAATTCGTTGGTCATGTGGTCAGTCTGCGCTATATTTTACAACGAACAATAATGCAACAGTGAATGTTTCCCATTTTAACCGCTTATGGAAGTCGTTGTATAAAAATTAGCAGAGCTAGTACAAATCTGCACTGTTTGTAGCATAAACACAATGCAATAGACGTCGTCATCGTCATCGTCGTCGTCGTCGTCTTCATCATCATCGTCATCGTCGTCGTCGTCTTCGTATTCATCATCATCGTCATCGTTGTCGTCGTCGTCATCGATCAGTAGCATCATTATCGTCGTCAAGCTCGATGTTTCCTTATTTCATCGTTATTGCCACCATCATCAACGCCATCGTTATTCTCATCATTTTAAAATAGTAAAATCCCGTAGCTATAGTAATCTCACCTACCAACATTAGAAATCAACGGGTTTCATGCAGTCGAATACGTATTCGACTCCTTAGAACACAGCGAATCAAACATTTGGGTTTTGACAAACTGTCAAATCACATTCAGTGGCCATTTTGAATAAGAAAACAGTTGTTTCTTGGTATTTTAATACTGTCGTCAGTTAGTAACAATTCATGTCTTTAACATGCACCACTTAAAATAGCCATTTCCTTTTATTTCATTAATAATTACACGCATTCATAAGTAACTCAAAACTTTCAAACGCCGTTTTCTCAGAACTAGCATGCTGATTCGACACTATGCAGAACCCACGACGATATGCATTGCATCATCTTACATTAATGACATCATGGGAAACTACCTAGTTTGCAATCTGTTTTGATCTCAAAGGATAAACAACTTGACTCATCTTCTAAATTTAGCATTTTGGTGAATTCCGTTCATCTCTTGCACAATCTCTCTCTAATAAAAACACCTGGTCTGATCTCAATAGAGGTCTTCCACCTTTCGGATTAGCGGCCATCTTGCCGGGAATGGCAAAGTCCATTCCAAATTTCTGGAGACTTTCCAAATCTAAAGAACGACATGCATGTTGGATATGTATGCATAAAAGTATGGGTCACACTTTGAATAGCACAAGTACTTTGAGGTCGGGTATTAACACTTAAGTGCCCGGGGGGGGGGGTCCATAGTACCCAACATTATTTTTTTATTTTGTTTGCGATTTCTCGGTTATGCAATCAAATTTTTCAAGGATTTTTTTTCCTAATTGTCTGATTTATGAATACGCTTCTCCTGATACAAAAAAAAATTAAATCCGCCCACGGCTTCATTAGAATAATTAGGTTTGGTCCCTAGGAACCCCCCCCCCAGCACTAACGGAAGTGAAAAAAACAAGATATTTACTAATTAAAAAAATTAAAGTAATTAAACCTTGGGATTTATTTTCTTAGATATATACCTTAGGAGGCAATTAATTAATAATTAATAATACTTTAAAAAATCAAATAACCTTTTATATGCTGATAGCATCAATTTTAATTTTGTCATGACCATGCTCTTAACTGTGTAAGTCTATGGCAAAGACCAAGGTGAATTTGAAGTTTCTGAGAAAAATACAAGATGGTATAAATTTTGCTATAATTATTTTGCAATAATTATTTTAATTGGTTATTCTATAGTAGATATAATGAATTATTTTGGTTCAAAACCTTATATTGGAGTTGCTAAGGATGGAAATGTGCGAACCTCTTTTTTCGGAGAGTGACAATTTCAATTGGCCATAGGTCATAGGTCAAAGTTCGGATTTTCATTTTTATTGTGGGTATGTGGTTCTTACGTGATCCCCATTTACTTGTGTTAGTGTCATGATCAAACTCCCATGGGAAAGTGGTTATCTGGGTTGGGTCCCTAGGAACCCCGTCCCCTTGGGCACTAACGGAAGTTTTTTTAGCTTGGGAAGATTTTGAAATATAATTGTTTTGTTTAGTATTTAAAAATAGTCATCTATAACTAAATATAGTCACCTAAAATGCTTAATTCCAAAGTTAGAGATGAATCGGATTTTTCGTTTTCATGCAGTAAACATTTATAGCTATTTATGCACAGTGTAACAGTACAAGGATTTCGTGTTATAAAAAAAAACATCCGGATACGAATCTGATAACAAAGTTGGAGTTTATACATGATTTTCTACGATTTGAGCTTAGTATTTCACACAGTGATAGAATGGACAAAGAAGTATGTATGTACAAAAAAACCTGATTTGTGACAATTGAGTGCGTATCCTCACTCGGGAAATCTCGGGTTAAATTGATCTGAATGACGACTACTACGGGAACTATAAACCACCTTTTGTTATAGGTTATGCATGGAGGAGGTGATTGAAAGACCTCTAATAGCACTAGGGAATTCAATTTCCTTATATAATAAACAAAGTACTTCCCCGTGAGAAATCCGTTTCATAGAGAAATAAAATATATTTTAATTCACCCAAATGGAGGGGCTACTGAATTGGAGCTATTCCAGAGAAAAAAAAAAATGCCCCCCCCCCCTCTATAGAGGGCACCGGAATCAGCCTTTGTGTCTATTTTGGAAAGCTGGAATTCCAGATATTAATGTCTCTAAACCGGTTTTTAAATGGGGTGGGAATTCCAGCCATTTTAGGTATAGAGGGTGACGGAATTCACAGTGTTTTTACGATTTCAGAGGAAAATTCCGGAAAATCAATTGATTTCACACCTCTATACCCCTAACCCCAAATCCTCTGGGAAGTCCATGTTTTTTTACATGGTAGTCTAGGAATTCCTGGGAATTTATGGAAGGTAGTGGCTGGATTACTGGTTAATTTACGGAGGAAGTTAGCTGTCTCTGGAATTCCAGAAGATAAAGTATGGAAGGATAGCCAGGAATTCCAGATATTGTGTGACAAAAAAATGTTGCCCTCTATAGGGGGGGGGGCAGTTTATGGCAATAGCCCATTCAAATTGCACTGTGTCCTTGGTAGTGGTAGTAGGCAATATCTGATGGGGGGATTACTAGAGATTGAAGTAAAAGAGGATTTCTTAGCGGCCCCTTGTTGGAAGATAAAACTATAACACCTGCGGATTACACAAATTTCAAAAAAGGTTATTTGGAAAAGACCCTTCTAGTTCCGAATTTCATAGGACTTTTAACCCTCCTCGATCAGTGCTAATAATTAAAAGTTACCTTTTTCAACAAGCAGATACATTAAAGCCCCAATATTGAGCACATTTTTTGAAGGGCGCCCCCAATTTTCAAACATTGGAGATTTTTACCACAGTTGCAAATTGGTAACTGGCTAGTAAGCTATACCTGTGAAATGGTTAAGCTCGAAAAGTCTATGTGTCCAAAACGAAGGAATTTTAATTTTGTACGATAATAATTATTATCGGGGTAATAAATCCACGATAATACTCAAAGGCTGCTGGAAACGGCCTGTTCCATGTGAAATAGCCGGGGAAAAAGTGCCATGTACGTTGTCGACGCTCATCCAATTAGTGTTTTGAATATTCAGGCAAGTCAAGTTATAGGTTATGTTTCCCGGGGTGGCACTATTTCATCATGGCCACGGACTTAAACGTAGAATTTCCAGCTCTGCCGTTAGTCCAATCTGGGATCCCAATTCTAATGGACAATCGCTTATTTGTGATAAACACACATTTTTTAGGCATTCTCGTTAGCACGGGTATAGTTCCTAGATATTACAAACGAAACGTGCCAAATATATCAAATTGGGAAAGGGGGGGCGCTCTATAAAAATGTGCCACATATTGCTTTAATTGGCCAAAATTATAATGACTGCCAAATATTAATTGGCCACGCATTGATAGAGCTATTACACCGGCCAAATACCAATACATTGACCCACTGTTGAGTGGCATAACTCTATCATGAGAGGGAGAGGGGGTGCGTGCTGCTGATAGGGCTATATCATCACATGCTTGCAGCCTCGGTTTTGCCAAAATGTGCAGGCGAGTACAAGTTTTGTCATTTGTACAGATCATCTGTGATGAATACAATTAGACAGTTTGAACGTGATCAGTAAGACTAAGACCATACAGAGTGGATACAGGTTTACTTAAAAAGAGACATGTGAAAGCAAACACCAAGTTCGGACAATTAACATTAATTCCTTGGCTCCTGAGCACAAGACGTATTGTCCAAGGAAAAGGAATATTTATTTTTACCTATGACAGGACGTTCTTGTTGAATCACCAACAGAGGATACTTAATGTTATTTTCTTAACCAGGGCCTTTGTGGCATGCAACCACGATGAATTCCAGAGGATATTGAAGCACACTGTGGACGGACCGTTAGTGGTATCTTGTGTTAAACAGATGAAAACTCACTGCATTGAAGGGTCAGATGCCAATAAGTCAGCTGTTTTGTTCTTAAGTACAGTTGAACCCTGGAGTTGAACTAGTCTAATTCTTGTGAAAGTGTTGAACTTATCTGGAACAACCCTCCTTCTTGGTTGTAAGACCGGTAGAGACGGTTAGTGCGGCAAGGGTGAGGGGATCTTCGCCCTTCTTAGTAAACCAAAAATTGACTGAAGTATTTGTTTAAAGCGTTGATTGATGTTGCATGAACTGCCGATGTAATGGTGGGAGTTTATTTCAATACTTATGACTCTTTGATGGATAGAATATTCGATGTGCAATTTCTCATCTGCTGTTTCGGGACTTTGAGGTGAGGTGTCCTTTGTGCTCTGGTTTGTGCAAAGCTGGAAGGTGTCTGCATTGGGTTGATTTTGTCTATATTGTTTGAAAATTCTGTAACTTGGATTTACGTCCGCCTTCATTGTTCTGTCTTTCTATTGTCTAATGAGGAGCTTTTTAAGTCTTTCTTCATAAGGAGATGTCTAATATTGAGATGAAGTTTGGTTGGTCTTCTCTGTCATCCTAATTATTTAATATCCTTCCTAGATGAGGTCTCCATGCTTGGATGCAGTAATCAAGGTGTGTCTCTATAAGGCAGACTTAAAGGCCGACTTCAGAGATTTCCGAGGAGGGGGCGCCCTCAATTTCCAAAAAAAATAGTTGTTGTTTGCATGTAAATAAAGCTTGTCCATATACTAATAAACGGGTTTGAAATTCTAGCTTAAATCGAATGCCTTCATATAGAAACATCACAACTTTGTTATTACATTCCGGATCCGGAATTGTTGTTTATACACATATCCTATGGACGTATAACTCCACATAAATGCTTATGCATCAAAACTAAGAATCCGCTTCATCTTCAATTGCGGAATTGTGCTTTTTAGTTACTATCTTTAGTTCTGTCTATTTTTTCATTATACACCAAGTATTTTGGAATCTCTGAGTCAACTGTTTTATTTTTGTAAGCTGTAGTTATTTCCAGACTTCTTACTTGCAAGAACGTTTTTACCATCTCAGTATTTGTTGCTTCTTGTTGCTTCTGCACAATTTTTTACACTTTAGGTCATCTTTATCATAGCTATTACCCCAAGATCTTTTTCTCTTTTGTACTTCAAGGGTTTTTCCATTCATTTGGTGCTCATGATGGGGGTTTTGAACCAAATGCATACGAACATTTTCTGAGTTGAAGTCATTTTTTCAATTTTCTGCCGTTAAGTTTGTTTAAATCGTTTTGTTGTTGTATACTCGCCCTTGCAACTGACCTAGAAAGCTGGTGTTCTCATCAAACTCACTCACTGTTACATTTCGTTCCATCTTCCAAATCATTCATAAATACTACGAAACATAGGGGGCCCAAAACTGAGCCTTGGACGACAGAACTTGTACTGCACTTGCCTCTGACTTGGCTCCTGCATAACAACTCTGTGTGATCTATTTGCTAACCAAGGTTGGGATGCACTTTAAGCTTGCCCATCAATCATGTGCTTGCAGTTCTCTATGTCTTCTGTGTGGAACAGTGTGAAAGCTTTTGCTATGTCGTAGAAACATCAGCGGCAGGTTTTTCGGCTGCAGTTGTTGCCCATGATCTTCCTTTCATGAAGCCTGTTGAGTATCTTGATAATCTGATATGTCTGAAGGTGGTCTGTAATATGGTCAACGGATGACTTTCAAGGGTTTTGCATACAACTGATGTCAAGCTGATTGGATGGTAATTCCCGCCTGCGATCCTGGTCTTCCCTTTTTTAAAATCCGGAAGTTACATTTTGCAGTTCTCCATAATTGTCTGGACCAGAGGGTGATATGAATCAATCCCATGATGCATAATCAATGTTCCTTACTGTAATGTATAAACCATATCAGTAACTTAGGGATAAAAGTGTTCCAAAAGTTTAAGAATCATAACTTCATAAACCGTCAAAAAATCCCCTAAGTTTACTAACGCTTTGTGGGCTAAAATAGCGTTAAAAAAGTCATGGTTTATGGTGTTAAGAATAGGATTTTTTAACGTACTCACATGACCTATTGAGGTGAAATTTCCCAACGGTGCAATTGTGGATTTGACTCAACACCCTCTTGTCTGGAACATCAGCCTTGACTTTTTAATGTTCTTGAGGAAAGCTCACGGATTCGCAAGTTCTTTTGCTAATTCTTTTTCAGTAGTCTCGGTAATATATTGTTGTTCCATCTGACTTTGAAGGGTTCAACTCTTTGCAATATTTCTCTACCTCTTCTGGAGTTAATGATGTCTTAACTGTGAGTTTTCATGTTTATCGTCCCACTGAATCCATTTTTGGCGGTGGTGATCAACCATTTAGTCTGTTGAGAAAGTTCCTCTGCTGTCTCTTTTACCTGGTGGTATTATGATGTGAACATGTTTTACAAACACAAGTTAGCCCCTGGTCTACTGACATGTTAAGGTGCGAAGAATATGCCCATACAGACAGCATTCAATGCCTTATCACGCCTGATTGAGCGCGATTTTAAAAGCACAAGCCCCTACAGGTCTCACGCATAACTGCCGGGCAGTGCTTGTTCGTTGCCCGGCGTTTGACGTTCCATGTCACCTCATCTATAAATTTCATTTTTCACGTTTCAGTGGGTCCTACAGTGTCTTTAACTTTCCTTTTTGAATCTTGTTGGCATGTCGTCAAAACTTTTAGTGGGTAGCTTGATGTCGTCAGCAATCTTCTTTTCAAAATTAAACTTTGCTTCACGGAATTTCTTCTTGGCTGCTTTTTCACAAGCTTGGTCGTATTTTGTGATCTTTTTCACTGTCGAAATGGTGTACGTTACCCAGGCTTTCCTCTTTGTAAACGGATTTGCTTCATTGTGGTCCAGGTTGTCCATTTGTTTTTGTCGACTTATGTTTCTTTTCATAGAACATTTTCTCACTAGTGGTTTCATTCACTTTCTGTCTTTTAGTCCATTTGTTGTGTGTTGCAAACGAGATTTTCTTACCCATTTCCCCCCCCCCCCCCCCCCCTTATACTATTCATTCTACACTTCATATAAATAGGAGGTGCACGGACCCAGGTCAAATTTCAGTCGTTTACTAACCCCCTCACTAACAGAAAAGGGTTTGAACACCTTTGTTAGTTATTATTGGCCCTCTCTATATATCACGTTAGGTATTTTTAGTACTCTGAAATTGTGGTATAAATCACTTTTTTCAATAGGGCCAATTTAAGGTTACACACAGGGGTCAAACTTTTTCAATGCTCCAAACATTTTGAAATCTAGTCCTATTGTTCGGCGTCGGCATAAGGATTCTAAATGTATATAGTTTGTACTATCTATGACCATTGGTTTTTTTTTGGGGAGGTAGGGTAAAAATGGAAGAGGGTCAATTTCTATTTTTACCAGGGGCTCAAAATCAAGAAGGTTGTTCCAATTTTTGGTAAAAAATTAAAAACAGTTTGTTCATATCATAGCTTAATATGTCCAAATAGGAATAGTTTGTACCTCTTCAATGTATATTATCATGTTATGCGACAAGTAGGCTCATATGGCAACACTCATCCACTTGGCGTTTGACCTTCTTTGACCCTTATCTCGTAGGAAAACAGTTAACTAAATCAACACTAAACTTTTTTGTGAGTCTCTTACCTGAAGGCATATTGCAAGTCTTTCAATCTAATCGGATTCACTTTTAAATGTTGACCCTATCAAATTGAGATTGGCCTTTTTTACCTTTTACTATCAGTGTTTACCCTAAACTTCAAAACCAATGGTCGTAGGTGGTACAAACTATACATTTTTTTGGAATTCGTATGATTAGATGACAAATTAGGGCCTACATTCAGCACGGATGGGGCATTTTAAAAATTGACCCCGTTAAACTTAAAGCGGCACTTTGAAAAATAGTGCGCCCCTCAAAGATTTTCAAAATCGATATTTTTGCATGGTTTAAGCTTTTATACATTAGCCTCACCCTGAAATGACTAAGACACAAATCAGCGTCCTTATGGGTAACATAAACGAACGATTTTGTAATTAATGTCGCCGGCATAGAAATGGCGTGTAACACGAGAAAACGCACGCCGTATGCATGTTTCCCAGGCATGCACCATGTTTGAATCCCCCCCCCGGTTTGTGACCGTTGTGTTTTTTATATCAATTAGTACGAGTCGATGATATTCATGTAATATACACACAATTGTTGATAAGTTATGGAAAACTTAAAAGTTAGCCGACAAATTACCTGTAATGGTTTCAAACCTCTTATTAATCTTCTTTTGAGTTTGTTTCTTTTTATGTGTAAAATGTATCTCTATGCTTCCATTGGCCTATAGACTATCATTTGAGATCAAATTGAAGAAATTTCATATTTAATGAAATGTGCCAGTGCCCGCTTTAAATTGGCCCATTGAAAAAGTAATACCGGACATTTAAGAGTACTAACTACCATTGCATTGATGTAGCGGGTTCGCATACTAAGTACCAAAGGTGTAATCTTTTCTGTAGTTGGGGGGGGGGGGGACGAATTCTTAATAAGGCCCCTATATATTCTGCCCTGCTCTTATAGTACTTAATACACCTTTGTTGTAGTTTCTTAGTATAAGATGGTGTCTCAAGTTGTACCTACGATTCATATTATACTCTAATAATAATATGATCACTTTTTCCTATAACTTGTCATAAACCTGTAGATCTTCGATCATATTAGGCTCGTATGATTAGTACCAGGTCTATATTCGACTTTCCTCTGGTGGCTTCAAGACGTAATGCAGTTTGGTCCATAAAGGCTCTCTTCTTTTTGATGATGACGAGTAGTTCCTACTGATTTCTCTAAAATTGAAGTCTCCCCATCACAACGACCTTTTGTTTACCCAGCTTTCCCCAGGTCTCGTACAATTTGGCTACATATCTTCATCTGTGGACGCCTGCGTTTTTTGTACGCTACACTTATCAATAATTTTGTCATTGATTTTACAGTTTGGTGTTGATCATTTTTTGGCATTTGTCGCGTCATAGAGTTTTGACTATAATAGTCACAATTAGCATAATTTTGTCGCTGGTTTTGGCTTGATGATGTCCTCCGAGAACTATTCACATAGAATGGGCAGGCAATTGAGTTCATACCACGCCAACTTTCAGATCAGCTGCACTCTTTCAGCATTACAAGAGCAACATTTCAGGCTATTATGCCTGGAAAAAGCTCCAAAACATAAGTCGTGTCCCACGACGTATTAACGCGGTATTAACTAATACCGTGGAATTAAAAAAAACAATCCACTAATTCCCTCACTCCATTGTACCCTATTGTAAATCGTCCTCCACATGCGGGTCGGACATAAGTCACTTATTACCGGACCTAAATCGATCCTTTTAAGTGTTTGTATAAATTTGCCGTGTGAACGCACTCTATCGGACCTAACTAGGCTTAATTCCGACGATTTAATGCCTAAGAAGAGCAGGGTTAAGTCCGTCTGTACTTTTACGACCGGTAATTATATTAGATTCACCCCCTCGTTCCCTCTATTACTTTTCCGAAGATTTGGTTTTGAATGAGGGGATTGCAGTGGGATTAAAAGTAAATCCACTCGAACTCTATTGAAACATGTATTCCGATAGCAGAGAAAATCAATTCTGAGCTTAATTGAAACATTCAGGTTAATGTAACTCAATATCTCAATACTTCTGACTATCTATTTGGCTTCAATGGGTATCAATGTAACAGGTGAGTTGAATGTTACCAAAGAGGTCTATATAGATATAGAGGCAAACGGTTACGTATCTTTAGAAATTCACCCGCTCGCATGTTTTGCCGACCACAAGAAACCTAGATACCAACAATAAAAGCAATGGCTGCCTCCGCGTCTCCACATACTGTGGGTGCCGCTTTGCATATTACACTAATCGGTAGTGATATAAATTACTGTATGTGTGAGAGGTGCCAAGGTGTAAAATAGTGTACCTGGACATTGTGCTCAGATACTCTTTTTCTTCTCATCAGCAAAGCGCGCTTCGGTGAAAGATGTAATTCTATTTGACGGCGGTTTATTTAAATCAAGACGCATGACGTGTATTTCATTCGTTGTGTGGCCATGGTATGACATAATTTAACCACCCAATAGCACCCCACTCCACAACTGATTTGTTTTGGCGGATTGTTTTTGTATCGAATTGACATTATGTGGTGATACAACACCCAAACGATAATTTTTTCCGTGCAAATTTCAAAATGTAGTCGCCCAGCACGGGACGACGGTTTTGATGCGTTTTCATCAATCACCCCCTTAGTGTAGTAGATACCTAAGCATCGTGCACTTCTGGACCAAAGCATGAAACGTGGCACAGACATTCCTTGGGTGCACAAAGCAAACTTAGAAGGGGTGCCCAAAAATCGGACCTCATTAAAGACGTCATATGCCCCCGCCCCCTGTTTGCTTTGCTTAATTATGTCCAAATGGAAATTCCTCAAAACCTATCTGGTGGTGTATCAGAATAAAGTCCTGGAACAAGATTCTTAAGATACTTTTAGTAGGTATCTTAGCATTTGGAGTCATTATAAGGTCAACGGTCAAATTTTCAAATATTTAAAATTTACATTTTACCAATTTGGTATCAAATGCCACCACATGGCGTGCAAATAAATAAAGGGCAGTTCCGTAATTATGTTCAAAAACTCAAACATATTGGTGACCATTGTAAAAAATACAAATCATCAAATAACTTGAATTTTTGTTTCATATCACATGTAAATACTATGATAGTTTCATGAACAAATGGAATATGCAATTCAAATTTCACAAATTATATTTTGTTGGATATACAAAAAGTGACATGCTTTGCATTGCCGTACATTCCCAAAATGGCATTATCAAGCAACTTGTACTAACTTTTTGATGTTATTTAAAAACAGAATTGCAATTTGAAAGTTTGGTACTAACTTCTTTGATTTTGTCTTTTTTAAGATCTGTGTTTCATTATTTAAGAAATGATGAAATGATTTCGTCGTTGAGATGTACAAATTGAAACTTTCTGCAACGACGTACTCCACACGGTTTATCATTGGGAATTTAAAACCCTAAAGTGACGAGTTCTGTTTTCTCTTTGTGGTTTTTTTTTTCAGCTTAATCGCCCTAATGTGTCATACCTACTGTTAAAAAAATAAAGTTTTGCAAAAGGGGACTGTTACTAAAACATGATTACTCAATAAGTACACACTTTTGTGTGTACTTCCACAGGGGGGGGGGGTGTTTGTATGAACTTGTCAAGCAAGCCAAAGTGATTGGAATTTAAATTTTCAGGTCTAATTCTTCTGTCAAGTCCTA
>JAMKCH010051565.1:0-17824 GCA_023653785.1 Ophioderma brevispina
CGTCGCCATACGTCTCCACAAACAGGTTGCTGTACGTATTAGATAAAGGTCTCCACACTGATCATTCGCGAATATAATAGTCGCCTAGAGGTGTGTTGAGCATTATAGTGTCTGCCCATGTCGAACCGCAGGCTAGACATGACAGAAACTGACAAAACACACCTCCAGACGACCATTATATTCGTGAATGGTCTGTTTGAGTCGTTTATCTTACATGCACGTCGAGCAAAGAACTAAATGCGATTTTAACCAATTATTCAGTACCATTTTGGGAACATAGACCTATTTATTTCCACCAGATGTCGTTGTTTTATTCGCATGTGTACGAGTCCATCAAAAAGGAGATAATCCAACGGGTAACCTACTGGAGGTATTCGGTCTTTGGGCATCCAGCTGGATGTATTGTATACTAACACTAAAACCCATAGAGGGTCCATTAATATACTCACCCAGACAAATGGACGTGTCATCTACCTAGCTAGATGACACTTCAACAGAAATCATGTTCATGTATAACACCGGGGTATAGCAAAAGATGATAAATGAGAAGAGGGCTAGACGTGTATCCTGAGATGACGATACGTACAGAGATTTGAAGCAATTAAGTAGTCACTACATTGAATGCAGCGTGAAGGGCCTGGTACGATTAAGTTAATCGCTTTAAGCCAAAAATACAGTGTAGGTTTATTAGAATATTTGTAATAATTTTTGTGTGAGACATGTACACAAATGTTTCACAGGAGCGGAGTTTTCCTATTTTTTTAATTGTCACATGTGAAATGTCACAGATAATAATGAAAACGCAATGTTCAACCCCGGGGGGGGGGCAGTTTTATTCAAAGGTGGATATGATGCGTGAACATGGACTTCCGAAATGCACCATAAACAAGTCTTTTTGTCAGTTTTTGCTACCTTAAACAAGTAATCAATGCATTGTGTTGATAATATACCTTATTAACTGGCTTTGCTCATGTTGCTTTGCTTCCAAATTTTAATATTTTTTATGATTGTGATCTCGCGTACATCACAATTTCAGGGTTAAGAAAAAACATACCCTTTTTTCCATATTTTGCTGTTTTTGACACCCTAATCAATGTACGCGCGTACATCGCCTGTTGGAAAAAAGATACCCTTTTTACGCGTTTTCTTGTTCAAGCATCATATTTACCCGGTGTTCAACTTACTACACACACTGGCCAAAAGTATTGCAACATGCAAAAAACGAAATTCGTAATCACAAACTAATTTTCAAATTATACCATGTATTCTTGACCACATCTTACGTATTAAATGTCAAAGTATGGTTTTCATACAGATGTTATTCCCCAGAATCCAAGAGGGTGAAAACATATTTGATTTGATTGTCAAAAATGGAGTGCTTTTGAGGACGGGAAATGAGATAAAGTCAATGGAAGACGGTGGTCTTAGAAAATGTGTGAAAAATTGGAGACATCAAAATGCTACTCGTCTGATAAAACACGTGGTTTACATAAGTCATGTCTAATTACGTGTTCACAGTGCATGACAAACAGCAAAAATGTCAACAGTGCGATTAAAAAGTTGTTTTCAAGTTATCATGTGACCACTTTCTCGTCATTAAATTTCCTGAGTCCAGCGGCCCTGGACATGCTCCCGTTTTCTATTGACAATATCTCATTTCCGGTCCATACAACCACTCCGATTGTTACCCTAAAAAATTATAGTAGACCCTGACAAACCCATATACAGGGTCCCAGAAAGTTTTTTCTTCCTCAGAAGCAAATTTTTAAGTCAAACTTTTCCTCACGTAGAATCCTAGAAATGTAGAGTATCTCTTATAATAAGAGCGTGTGACATCACGATATGTACATTATACAGCCTAATACCTCATCTAGGCATTGTTTTATGGGATATGGTGAAATGCATTTAATCCTTTTATTGTTCAACTTTATGGCCACTTAAAGTGCTCTGAAGGGGTTTCGCTGCTATAGGCCTGGTGCTTTATGGGATATGGTGAAATGCATTTAATCATTTTATTGTTCAATTATATGGCCACTTAAAGTGCTCTGAAGGGGTTTCGCTGCTATAGGCCTGGTGTTTTATGGGATACGATGAAATGCATTTAATCATTTTATTGTTCAATTATATGGCCACGTAAAGTGCTCTGAAGGGGTTTCACTGCTATAGGCCTACTGTTTATTGCCTAGGCCTATCTAATTGACAATGTATACAAATTACTAACTAATAGAAAAAAATTAAATAATTTTGCTTTTGCTGTGGACAAAGTTAGTTATAATCCAAACAATATGTAAATGGGGGAAAATCAGCCCAATTTGATATCTTAAACATGACATGCTGTCACATTAGAGTTATTTTTATAGGTATTTGGATGACCATATTCGTGTAGATTGGACATGGGAGGGCTGAAAGGAATTACAAAATGGAAAGAATATCCGAAAGAGTGAGATTATGAGAGAGTGAGAAGGCGAGAGCCCGGAGGAACCAAACTTTTTGGGTATAGGGATAGGACACATTTTGTACCCCAACATCTGAATGTGCACATTGTGTACCCGACTTCCGAACTTGGGGGATTGGGAACTGATTTCGTCTCTGAAATTAGGGTCTGTAATTTGCAGACTTTGGAACTTTGACTAAAATTCGGCTCAAATTTAGCTACTGAGGCAAAAATTTTCCTAAATGGGGACCTTAAGAACTGAATTATGCTTCGACTCCAGGGAGTCGTTGTAACTGCTGGAGATGCGTGAAATGGGGATGATGGAAAGGAGAACCCTGGGGTAGTTTAGAAAGGGAAACCTGGGGTATAGGGTAGTTGGGAAGGAGACCCTGGGGGTAGTTGGGAATGGGATCCTGGGGTAATTGGGAAGGGTAATCTGAGTACATTGGGTTTTCTGGAAAGGGACACATGTGTAGCTGGGAATTGGCCATATGTAGATGGAAAAGGGTAAGTTTCAGTTATTTGGGATAAGGTGAGGAGTTGTGTGGAAAGCAAGGTGCCATGGGTTAGTTGAGAAAAGAATTCCTCTGTAGATGAGACGAGGAATCTGGGTTACATGAGAAGGGTGTTGCAGCTGGATAGGAGCGCTGCAGAGACAGTTGGAAAGGGGATCTTGGGTAGTTGGGAAAGGGACCCTACACTGTTAAAAATACCACATTAAATATCATGGTCGATACACGGTTTCTAGTCAAAAATTTGACCAGAATATAGTCAAGTTTGACCAGATTCTGGCCAAGTTGGACAAGATTGTCATTTTTTTTACAGTGTGTGTATTCCTCACTCTATTATAGGCCTACAAAAGGGAAACATCCATTATGTTTATACTTTTTTAATGAGTCTTAATGAGTCTTGGATTGAGTGCAAATATCTAGATTAGCTATACTCCAGAACTCCTTGTGGACACTTCCTCATCTTGAGTCTTAGCTGATTATAGCTGTTTAGATAAATTCCTCTCTAAAATGTCTGAAAATGAGGAGTTTTCACTGTTTTTTCCTTATCTACAATATGATCCTGAGGAAATATTACACTTTTTTTAATAAAATATATTTTTCATGACACATATATAAATTTCATCTTCTTACGTTTCCTTTTTCCATTCCTCTTATTCTGAATCTGAAATCTGAATCTGTGGAAATCTTCCAATATTTTTGCCAATGGTTTTCCTCAGCTCTATTAATATTTTCCACATTCAGTTTTCCTCAACTGAAGTTTGAGTCAGTGAACGCCTTCCATATGAAATGCGGGATTATTACATTGTTCCGTTCGTAGGAAACGTTAAATTCTCCTTAAATCTTAGGTCACTTTTTTTGGCCTAACTCATTAAGGCAAATTAACATTTTGTAATGAGAATTGTTTTCAATATTTTCCTCAATGTTTCTCCTCAATGTCCTCAGTTTTCTTGAACTCCTAGAAATTTTCCCTATTCCTCATGCAGCATTAGCATGAGACAACTTCAATAGCAGTCACATCTTTGAGGAAATTTTGTAATTTTTGGTATTTATTCATTTCTTATATCGATTTGTTGGATTTGTATCATTCTTTTTCTTTTCTCATCCTCTTTCTTTCTTCTCTTGTTCTCTTTTCATTTTTTCTTCCTCTTTTCTTTTTTCTCTTCATTTTTCTTTTCTTCATTTTCCTCAATTCTTTGTGTCATTTCCTAGGAGAGGTGCAACCTGCTCCCGCACCCGGGACCCTGCCCATATAATCCATTTAGTGATTATTTTGCAACCATTTTGACGTTCCCGTGCCTGTATTCCTTCTGGAGTACAATCGGCAAGATATAATTAGTTGGCCTCTTTAACCCGCCATATTTAGGGAACATGACAAGCAAATCAAACGTTTTTCGCACTATTTGATTCTGGGAAACCGCATCTGTCTGAAAATCGTAATTCTGACAATAATTACGTAATATGTAGTCAAGAACTCCTGGTGTAATTTTAAATCAATTTTTGAATATAAATTGTTTTTCTGCATGTTGCAATACTTCTGGCCAGTGTGTGTACATGGCGTGCCTTAAGAATTGTGTAGTTTGATTTTTTTTTACTCGTGGGTTCGAACCCAACTATTGGCCGAAGGTTCATTTTTATTTTAATATTTTAGGTAGAATAGTGCCTATAATTTCCTGTTATTTTGATACTAATTAGAAGATTTAAGGAAATGATCGAATTGAAAAGGACAATAGACAAGCTTTATTACCGGCCGTCGTAACGTTTTGATTTAATTAGCAAACCGTAAATAATAAAATGTGGTTGTTTATTATAGACTGTGGTTATTGAGAAGATTTTTTTTTATTATCTGAATCTATTCATTTTATAATAATAATAATAATAATAATAATAATAACAAGACATTTGTATAGCGCAGAAATGCAAAACAGCCTTTTGCATCTACAGCCTTTTGCATCATTTTCCATCTACGCGTTCCGTTTGCAGGTATTTATTGTTTGTAGCTTCACTTTTAATGAAATAAAAACTTCATCTTCTGATAAACACATACGATTTTGATTTTTCTTATTTAATAAAGTAAAATAATCATAAGTAAAAACTGCATTTTGCTAAAATATTAGGTCTATTGATAAATGACGATGATAATGCTGCTGATCCTGCTGATGATGATCGTTATTATTGCTGTAATTATTTTAATTATTATGATAATTATATCATTATCATCAATTATTATTATTATTATTTATTTTTGTGATATTACAGTATTAAATATTGCATTTTAGTTGATCTTATCATATCGTAACAAAAATAAGGAATTTACATTGTGCATGACTATTTTTTTTAATTTTCATAACTTGTCATTTTCAGTGTATAATCAAAATTGCTTGCTCCTTGGGCGAGCCCTAAGGCCAAAAAATTATTGTATTGGAGTATAAAAACCTGCCCGACCACTAATTTTGAAAATCAGAGCCCTGTACAAAAAACTACCTACACTAATTTTTATGTGATTTTGCAAAATCTTATTTTTCACAATTGTTTTTACCCTGATTTTTAAAACCGATTTTCTCAATATTTTTTTTTCTGTTCTGTGTAACTTTGGCAACTCTCTTTAAGATTTTCATAATAAGATCAACAAGTATAGACTATTTGTGAGATTGGATGTAGTAATGCATTATTTTAAAAAAAAAAAACCGCCCTACCCTATTTGAAATTTCTTCAATACAAACAAATTGTTTTTTGGCCTACTTTTTGTGCCAAATCTCAGATCATCGCGTCAAATGTACACTTCTTGCAGCAAACACCATGTCACGTGGTCATGTTTTACCATAATTCACTGTTATATCTGTACTTGGCGTGCAGAAATATAACATATATTGGTTACATATGTTAGTTTTTAATATAAATTTACATGTACATTGCACATCATATCATATTCCTGATTGAAAGATTTTTATTATTTTGCAGGTGTTTCATTAAGTACCACGCTAATCACCCACCACAACCAAATAACACATACATTATAGTGGAAATTGTACCCGTACCTTGTATGTTGAGTGTGTGTTTGCGTGCATTTGTGTGTGCGTTCGTGCTTCTACGCCCGTGTGGAATGTTTTGTGTGTTATGTAGGCTGCTTGCGCGCGCGCGTGTGTGGGTGTGTGTGTGGTGTGTGTATGTGTTGTGGGCGGTGCGCGGGAGAGATTGTGGTGGTGTGTTGTGTTGCGAGCGATGTCTCTATGGTACCATATTATGTGTGTGTGACCCGTGTGTGAGTGCGTGTCTGCGAGAGAGAGAGAGGAGAGCGAGGGCGTGGGCTTCATTTTGACTCATACAGCAAAAGATGGGTATTCATCTAAGTTGTTCAGAATGGACTTCCTGGGGAGGTCAATGGGTTGATGACGGATACCAGGTCAAAGGTCTATGGGATCGTTTACGGTCTTTGTTGAATCATTTAAACATCACCGAATGTCGGTTTATTTACTAGAGGTGTAGGTTAGTGCACAGATCAGTAGTATAAATTTCAAACATGCAAAATCTCAATTTTTTTTCAAATATTTTCTATTTACATTTCTCATATCAGTGCAGGTATGATGTTGTCTTATCTCACAATTCAATCTTCATTTTACGTATTGGTTATCACATACGGACTAATGTTTGGTGCGGGTGTCGGCTTGGCGTATGTACCGCCTTTGGTATGTGGTATGAAGGTATGTATGAGTAATTGTCTTAAAAGCAGTTATTTTGTTCAGGATCAGGTACGGCGGTCCGGAAAGTGTGTAGTCTGTGCCACAGACTGCGAAAGATATTATCTAAATTGGTACTGCGCGAGAGATTAACGTTATCAGGCCGTCATAGAGAATGTGTGCAAATGAAATTAAATCTCAAATATCTCCGGAAAACGGAGGGGTTCAATGAAAGTTTTGGCATCAGAGGGTCCGTTACTATGTTTTGTTTTAAATATGTATCGTAATTCGGTCTGAACCTATAGAACCTAGCGAGAAAATTTAACGTTTTTGTCGGGTACTTCGGTACTCGCAGACACGGAAAAGTTAACACGCAATCTCTACGGGCAAATCCATTTTCCCACAATCCATTTCGGTATTATTCCAGTCTTGAGAATTTTTAAACACTACGCCATTTTTTTTTCAATTTTTGAAACAGGAATTACGTACTTACCGGACCGCCGTAAGGATCAGGGAAGGGTAGCCAAGAAATCATAATATTAGACATTGCCATTGGTTTAAAGAGACATGAGAAGATTTCCAGAAAGAAGCGTCCCCATTTTTTTTTACATATTTGGAATGCTTACAAATGTATTAGATCACACCTGAAGTGAATAAGCCGAACACGCCGTCTTTATGTAATAAGATGATGATTTAGTAGTTTCTGTCGTGCACGACAGAAAGTCAAAGCATGGTTTTCTATGGGGAACGATTACGATAGCAGGCAAGTTCAAAACAAGGTTTGCGGTTTTCTTTTGCACCTGTTTGTCCAATAAACCTTTGAAACGTTCTCGGTAGGTGGTCTACAACCGATTCAGTGAAATTTGAGAGAAATTCGTATCCTAAAAAAATCTCCTCCTGTCACTTAACACGTAAAAGCGAAATCTTGACGAACAATTCTGAATTTTTATATGTTGTCAAGGAACATTTTCTTATTCCAAAACCTTTGGAGCTGAAGAATACACTCCACTATAAGGGTTATTTCTGTTTCGACAAACTATACATTTTTGGAATCCTTATGACTAGACGGACAATATGGCATACATTTCAACATGATTGGAGTAATATAAAAGTTTGACCCCTGTGTAAACTTAAATTGGCCCCTATTGAAAAAGTGACACCACAATTTGACTCCACTAACTACCTTGCATTGATGTAGAGGGTCCATACTAACTACCAAAGGTGTCAAAGCTGAGATCATGTGTAAAATGTACAATTCTTGCAGCAAATACAACCAGCCCCGTGTCACGTGGTAATGTTACCATTAATTGCACTGTTATATCTGTGAACTGGCGGTTCAGCAATACTATAACATATATTGTACATTGTTAGTTAGAATATAACTTTACATGTACATTGCCACCATCATAATCATTCCGGATGGAATTTTTATTATTTTGAAGTGTTTTAATACCACCAGCTATACTCACAAGACACCAAATCACACCATACATGTATAGTGGAAATTGTTCCCGTACCTTGTATGTGAGTGTGTGTTTGCGTTGCCGTTGTGTGCGTTGCGTTCGGGCTGGTACGCCCGTTGGTGGATGTTTGTGTGTTGTAGGCTGATTGCGCGCGCGCGTGGGTGGGTGTGATGTGTGTGTGTATGGGTTTTTTTTATATTTGTAATTTTTGGGTGTGTGTGTGCGAGCGCGTCTCTGTGTACGATATTATGTGTGTGTGCTCGCGTGGGTGATGCGTGAGTGCGAGAGGAGAGAGAGAGGAGAGGGCATGGCTTCATGGTGACTCAGACAGCAAAAAAGATGGGAATTCACAAGTGGTCAGAATGGTCCCTGGGAGGTCGTCGGTGCCGAGAATTGTGTAAGCACGTATTTCAATACGAAAGAAATCGACACTTCATCGAAGAGTTGCGCATGGGCAAAAATACATAGAAAAAAGTTTACACAATTTGAACTAGCAGGGTGCTGGGGGAGACCAAGAACCAAAAGAAAAAGAGACGGGGGATCTTGGGTCCACGGTGATGGAAAACGCTAGAGGACTGAAATTTACACTGACTCTTCAACCCATATCCGTGGACCTGTCCGAATCTGTAGGAAAATCGTCGCCAATCTCCCCCGAGGTCGGGGGAAGTACTTCGCCACAAACATTAGTCAACACACATGGTTCTGGTATACTCGCACTGTCTCTAGACGTTGCGTCTGTGCGTAAGCGAACTTAGCCAGAGCAATCAGTGTGACGGCTTATTTTTTGCGCAGGATTTTAAACGGGGCCCTGGGAAAGGACTGGCGCTGTCTGACACAGCCACCTGGAACCGATGGGGGTGTTCGCCGCGCCCATGGTGGTTGGCTGAGGCAGGTGTTTGGCCTCCAGCCCAAGTCACGATGTGGCGGTTGAGATGTTTTATTTGACGTTATGATGATGCATTTATATTTGAAACGCTTAATCAAAATATAGAGTACTAGTATAGTTGTTATGTATCACTGAATAAATATCCGAAAACCCTTGTCGTGTACCTTTATTGTCATATTACTATACGGTATAAAATCATATTTATTTTGATAGTTTGTCACTAATTGAAAAGATCTGACTATTATAATTTGATTGCATTCAATAACCTTCGCCTCCTGATGGAAATGAAGCTTGATGCAGGACATTTTATCATGTCGTATCGAAAATCCTCTAGATATCTATATTACTAAACACAGACTTGCCTGTCTGTCCGGCTATACAATCGTTATACTTTGACATATGGGCTGACACCGGGTGGGGGGGACCAGGGGGGGGGGGGGGGTGGTGTGGGGAGGGGAGGGCGGGGGAGGGGGGGCAACATATGAATGGATATGGGGGTTAGGCTCGTGCTTCCAAACTCAAGGGCATTTCGGTGACAGAGGACTGAAACAAATAGGGGCCTTTGGGTGAGAGATAAGCAAATTACCCCAAAAAAGGGGTTTCCGAGTGACAAGATGCAAATTTTCCCGACAATCAGGGTTCTTTGGTGGATTTTATGTTTTCTCCAAAACAGGGGTCTTTGGGTGACAGTGGTAAAGATTTTCACCAAAATTATGGGGTACATGTGGGTGAATTTAAAAAAAATATGGGGTGTTTGGGTGGAAAGGAAAGGGGGGTCCCTAAACAGCCTAGCCTTACACACGCGTCGCTTCCAAGGTGGAGGGTTGTGGGGGGGCTAAGCGGTCTAATATTACATGAAGGTAGGGGAGGACAGTCGGACGTTTGTTATCAGAAACATTAGGTTTTAAGAGGACCCAAAAGGTCAAATATCATCTAGAGGGTCAATTTGCATAGAACTACTGACCTGGGCACAGAACAAGTTGTTCTGTGCCCAGGTCAGTCTGAACAACGGCGTGGTCAAAGGTCACACACATAGGTAGAAGGTCACACATGGTGGAGATGCACTAGGTAGGTACCTATTTTCGGCAAAATTACCTAGAAATGGGTACGGTTTTCAGCTCGGTAGTGGTCTGACACTGGGAGAGAGGAGAATTCCCCCGAACGCGACGGCTTTTCCGGGCGCATCGGGCTGTAGGTTACATATTTATTTTTCAGAATGATCAGACCCATCTCAATAGGGAAAATACTACAACCAACCAACCAACAAACAAACAACCAAACATAAAACGGCGAAGAAATCAGAAAGTCCAAGTCCGATTGACAGCTTCTCCTTCCCCGTCTTTTTATGATTGTTTTGTTTATTTTCCATACTTGGTCACTCTGATAGGTGCTCTGAAACAATATATGTACACAATCAAATGAATCACAAAGCCGAAGTGAAAATATATTCTGATAGATTCCTGCACGTCAAACTTATTAAAGGAGCTATCAATTAGCTGCGGTCGCGTTATCGATAAATGAGACCTATAAGCCGCGTGCCATTGATATGGCACCTGTTGTGGCGTTACCCATGATCCCCAGGATTAGATTCAAAATAACCGAGATGTGCGCAAGGGAATGCTGTCACGTTACTTGTGAATCGTACTGAAGGGAGACAGTTTCCATAACAATTGTACAGTCTGGCGGCTACTCCCTAACTAGTGTTAATTCCAGGGCCCTGTGTAATTCGCGTCCTGTTGACAAGTTGGTTGGCGGGAATGGTAAGCTGAAAAGTCCTCAAGTTTTAGTTTTGGTTTTTAGCATTATCTTTTAAACAAGTTGCGCTCAAACCCAGAGACAGAGCCGAGACTGGGGTACAGTCTATGCTGGGGTGGTCTAATGGGTTGATGACGGATACCAGGTCAAAGGTCATAGGGGATCGTTTACTATCATTGTTGAATCATTTTAACATCACCGAGTGTCGGTTTATTTACTAGAGGTGTAGGTTAGTGCACAGAACAATAGTATAATTGCAAACATGCAAAATTCTCAATTTTTTCAAATATGTTCTATTACATCTCATATCAGTGCAGGTATGATGTTGTCTTTTCTAACAATCAATCTTAATTTTACGTATTGGTTATCACATACGGACTAATGTTTGGTGCGGGTGTGTGGATGGCGTCTGTGCCGCCTTTTGGTATGTGGGGATGAGGTATGTATGGTAAATTGTCTTAAAAAGCCACTAATCAGTTATTTTGTTTCAGTGATAGGTACGGCGCGTCCGGAATTGTGTGGTAGTCTGTGCCACATGATCTTGCGTATAAGATATTACGCTAAATTGGTAACTGCAGCTAGAGATGACACGTTATCTAGGCCGTCATAGAGAATGTGTGCAATGAAATTAAATCTCAAAATATCTCGGAAAACGGAGGGGTTCAATGAAAGTTTTGGCAGCAGAGGGTCCGTACTATATGTTGTGGTTTTACATTGTTACGTAATTGGGTCTGAACCTATAGAAACTAGCGAGAAAAATTGAACGTTTTTGTCGGGTTACTTCGTACTCGCAGACACGGAAAAGTTAAACGACGCAAATCTCTGAGGGCAAATCCGATGTTTGTTCTCCACAGAGCCATTTCGGTATTATTACAGTTTGAGATATTGTTAAAACACTATGTGCCATGTGTTTTTCAAATTTAGAAACAGGAATTACGACTTACCGGACCGCCGTAAGGATCAGGGAAGGGTAGCCAAGAAATCACAATATTAGACGTTGCCAATGGTTTAAAGAAGACATGTGATGCAAGATATCCAGAAAGAAGCGTCCCAATTTTTTTTTATTTAATATTTGGAAGCCTTACAAAGTATAGATCACACCTGAAGTGAATAAGCCGAATCAGCCGTCTTTATGTAATAGCAGATGATGATTTAGTAGTTTGCTGTCGTGCATGAACAGAAAGTCAAAGCATTATTTTATGGGTAACGATTACGATAGCAGCAAGTTCAAATCAAGGTTTGCGGTTTTATCTTTTGCCACCGGTTGTCCCATAAACCTTTGAAACGTTTCGGTAGGTGGTCTTACAACCGATTCGTGAATTTGAGAGAAATTCGTATCCTAAAAAAATCTCCTCCTGACACTTTAACACGTAAAGGCGAAATCTTGACGAACAATTCTGATTTTTTATATGTTGTCAAGGAACATTTTCTTATTCCAAAACTTTGGAGCTGAAGAATTACACTCCATAGTAAGGGTTATTTCTGATTTTTGTATGTGTAACGAACGAAGAGAAGGTCATATGTGGGTCTATGGGAACATGAATGATCTTGGCCGCCAGTATGGCACGCTCCGGTAAGTATTTCCCCCGGGTGTAGGCTGTGTTCACAGACTGCGAAAGATCTTATCTAACCTGATTTGCGTGAGAGACTAACATGTATATCAGTTCCGGCATAGAGAATGCGTGTAAATGAAACAATCTCAAATATACGCACGGAAAACGAAAGGGGTCTATGGAGATTTTTTGCATCAGAGGGGTCCGTTCTATGTTTTGTTTTGAATATGTATCATAATGGCTCTGAACCTATAGACCTTAGCGAGAAAATTAACGTTTTTGTCGGTTACTTCAGTGCTCGCAAAACGGAAAAGGGAAACACGCAATCGCTACGGCCACGTTCATTCCCACTAAGCCTTTCAAATATTGTTCAGTTCTTGAGAATTTTTAAACACTGGTTTTCATATTACGCCAAACTTTTTTTTCAATTAAAAAAGGATTACGTACTTACCGGACCGCCGGTAGGCCGCCATCGCCTAGTTAGATTGTATAACCAAAAAAACGCCACTACGTACTAACGTTCGAAATTGAGTTTTTTTGCATTTTTGGACAATTTTTGAGACGATTTGTCGGTAGAAATTAATAAAGATTTCTCTTTGGTTTCAATTGAAAAGAATGAAAACGTTCAGCCTTATTAGGATGAACGGGAATAAAAATGTGTTTTGCTCTTGAGTACAATAGTGTTTCTAAGTTAAGTGCTTTGATACTAGAATAAAGCTCAAGAGTTGGTATATCAGACTGGATTGCTTGCCCTTTCTTGTGGACGATGTACCATGTAGGCGCTCACATTTTGTGATTGGTGCGCACTTACAATTACAATATGACGCTTTGTGTGCTTTGAGGTACGCGAATGAAACCTGTGAGCATGCTAATAGGTTGATTTGGGAACTGAGCAGCTAAGTCGCATGGGTAAAGGTCCGTTTCATACTTCCAATGCCACTGCATTGCGATGCAGTAATTTACTGCAATGTTCCGTCATCTTCCGCTGCACTCCTAACGATTTACTGCAGTCAACCCAGGCAAGAGGTCACGGGTTGCAATGTACGTTGCACGAAATGGCAGGAAAATCGGCATACTGCAAACGGAACAATGGCTGCACCCTGCGCCCACTGCAATCGGCTGATGCCCAGTTAAATCATTTTAAACTTCGTTGCAGTACTAGCATGCGTGCAGATGCAAGTGATTGCAGTGGGCCATTTTGGTAGGGCGCATTGCAGCATGGCACTCCAATCGGAGGGGATGAACGGACCTTAAGGCGTCCAATGTTGTTCACTGTTCGCCAAAAACCCGAAACTTTCAGCCTACAGACTATACCCATTCTGTTTTGGCATTTATAGCAATGCATTTTGCGTGCATGCTGATCGTCCGATATTCATGTAGAGGTTTAGTATGAGTGGAATTTAACCTGTGGCGCTTGTTAAAATTCGAAATATAGAAAGCATGCGCACCGCCAATGCCAAATAATACATCATAGGCAAAAGAAAAACAAAAAATGGTCTGTCAAAATGTAAAGAGCATTTGAGTCCAAATAATTGAGAGGGGGAGAATTTTTTTTCCAAATATCGAGCAATGCCCAATCCGATCACTGAAACAAAGAATCACAATAGAGCAAGGAGCAGATACCATAGGGTGTCCTTATTTGGAGAGGGTTCATTGTCATACCAGACTACATCTAAGGTTTGGCACCTTTAGTATTAGTATGGACCCTCTTGCATCAATGCAAGGTAGTTAGTGTGTTTCATATTGGTGGATACTTTTCAATAGGTCCCAATTTAAGTTACACAGGGGTCAAACTTTAAATTACTCCAATATTAACTAGTGCGGGTCCATTAACTAACTACCAAAGTGTCAAAGCTGAGATGTAATAGTGGGACATGAAGCGATGATGTTGGATCCCAAGTCCTTGCCTCCCGCTCTACAAACTGAAGGCATTCCCAATTCTTTGTCACTGCACACGCTGTGCTGCAGAAGACGAGATCACGTTAGAAATGTGTGTGGAGATATACATAATGTTATTCTAGTTAGTAAATAAATTAACCTTATCCCGTGGGCGAACGAATATTTCGGACAGGTGTGATAATAGTTATTTATGACATTAAAGTCCTTAAAAATTATGTTTTGTTTTGAATACAAAGTGAGTCCATCGTGCCCATAGAGTAGAAAACTGTCCAATTTAGTAATTCCCCTGACGCATTTTGTGTTCCAGGACTCGTCTCTCCGACTTACCTAAAAAGTTGATATTTTCATAGATCATCTTAACCGTTGGACCTATGTGGCAAAGTCTGCCATATGCTGTGAGAAAATTCGTTATTTTGTCTTTTCTGTCAGTAATAACGAACAGATATTACAAGTTTACAGTGGACTATGGGACACCGTGATAGAAACATTTGCGCATAACATTACGCACTATCAGAATCGTACTGACATTTGGGAAATAACCTTTTCTAGGGATAAAATCTAATGAAACCATAAATCACAAATGAAGTTGCTAGGTTTCACGAATAAGGTATTTTAATCTGTAAGGGACTTATGTCAAATACGCCAAGGCCAATATTTTTAAAATATTGACCTATTTCCCTCTAGAAAGATGCTCTTCTTTAAATGCCTTACACTCATTCAGGTTATATCCCTGACGTAGTACTAGAGAGAAATCTGGACGATGATGCGCCAAAAAAAGGGAGGTAGCATTATTTTTCCTGTTAGATCTAGAGGCAATTTCCCCCTAACCCAAGGTAGTACAGGGCTCTATACGTGTTTTTTTCAGAAGTGGAATTAAATGCAGTTACAGGAACAATTAGGATCTGGGTGAGTATCTAGATTCAAGGTGGCGCTATGCGGTAAGTTAATATAAGAATCATAGGTGCTTCAAGGGTACGCACTTACCGATACATTTAAAGTATTTTTTTTTAATTAATGGCCATAGGGCCTATTACAGAAGCACCAAAGTCATTTAAGAATAAATATATATATATATATATATACTCTATATATATCTATATATATATATATATATATATAATATATATAATATATATATATAACATATATAATATATATCGACTAGATTGAACCATAGGCGAAAATATTAATATTCATTAGTCTATAATGAACCTTCTTATTAGGCTAATTAATTAATATTCATACTTTTGTTCGCTACTGGATGTCTCTCTCATTTGCATAAATTAATATTCATTTTCTTTTGACGGAATAAGCCGCAAACAAAGATACACGTTATGCGAAAAAAAATTTCGCCTATAACATCAAACTCTGTTTATGAATAGAAATAATCGCCCTAGCGTAGGATAATAGTGATATATATATTTATTATATATAATTATATAATTATATAATATATATATATATATATTATGTTAAAAATCATTTGCATAATTATTTTTATATCCGGTACATTCCAAGTGACAGTCTCAATTTTATTTGCAGAATTATTAGGCTAAATAGCAAGGTAGGAGTAGATACACTTGTTGCGCTCAAAATTCGTAACTGGGTAGATTACGACTTAGGGGGGGGGGTGTTGCTCCAAGTAAAACTAGGCTTGTAGATACGCCGTTTAAATTTTATAACATTGTTTAAAAGTTGTAAATAAAAAATTACATTCTTTCTTTTGATTAAAAGTGCTTTTTCATCAAATTCATCTTTTTTTTTTCAATTTATGCTAATTTTCCACAAACACCTTAATAAGAATTAAGGATATAAGAATATAGTTATGGCCTTCCACTCAACTTTACGCTCAGTGCTTAAGTTTTACAAAAGTAAAATGAATAGCATAATATGAACATTATTCTCAGTATGAGACTCAATTCTATTTCAGATTTATTAAGGCAATGGGCCTAATTATCGTGTAGATAAGACTTTGTTGGCCTCAAAATTGAATTCTGTTGAGTGCAACAAAGTCGTACATGATAACGTGTAGCCTTCATGGGAAATCACAATTGTGTTAAGTTACGCGCATTTAATTACTTCTTAGCTTCTTAATTAGTCGAGTTTAAGTTGGGAAATAAAATTTCATAATATCTTACAAATATATTTTCATCGTGTGTTATTGTTATTTCAATCGAAAACTCACACCTGAATGAAACCCAAAATGCTTCTCCTGTAAATCACTAAATGTAGATACGACTTTTGTTCACTCACATACATTTTTCTCCGTGGTTCCCAGCGAAAAGGGTCTTGTGAATGGTCTAGTTGTGTCAGGATTTGAGTAGGGCGTTTATTTTTGATCAATCCAGACAGGCTTACATTATCCGGATAACATATCGCCAAATGTATCGCTACCTAAACACCCAGATGAAAGTAAGCTAATTAATAAATTTTAAGGCCGCTTTAATAAACATTCTGCGGCTAAAGACTAATGCAAGACTCACCATATTTTCTAGTTTAACAAAGCTAAATTTCATATTACCAGCTCTACTGCCCATTATTGAAAATGCAGCGTTTGCCTGATGGTCAGTTTACTGCCATTATTCTGCAATAATGGGTCGCCAATGCATTTTCGTATTTAAATTAAGCTGTTTTTAGGTAATAGAAAAAATAGAAATAAAGGGTTTGCAGTGTCATTTATGGTTCATAATGTATCCGCGGCCAGAAACTTCAATAATGGCTCGGCTGCGCCTCATCACCATTATTTAGTTTTTCTGACCTGGAACACATTATTCGCCCATATGACACTGCAAACCCTTTATTTCTTAAGTGATAGTTTACCATCTATGACCATGGGAATCTGACCGCAGGGAATCAAATCCCGGACGCAGTGTAATGAACGGCGCGTGGATAGCCAACAGACAGCCCGCCCTCCCCCCCAACAAAAGTGTGAATACACCAGGTTCAAACCAAGTTAATTAATAGAGTTCACGTAAGCGGGGTCTTTGCCAATTTTACATAAGCCATATAATTGGTAATACTTTGCTTAACAATTTTGAGACTTTATAAGTACGAAGAATAAATTGTAACACACTTCTAAGAGTGATTTGTTTCGTTATTCTTGAAACTATGATATCGATTAAAACACATACACTTTAAAGGGCTTACTTTTCATGATTTGTTTTAAAGATATGTTGATGACGATGAGTTCTTGAAATGTTCCCAAACTGTCATCGTTTCTTATCTTGGTGGCTACTTTACCGCAGTGATGGCAAGTAATTGGAGTGATATTACTTTCAGAGCGATCGCAAAAATATATTCACGATATGAAGGTATAAGTATAAGAAATGAATAGGTGAAACATTTTACTCTTTCCTTTCAATGAGAGGTTTCCTGCCTACTTCCCTAAAACATAGCTTATATCAATCTCGCTCTCTTATATATAATAGCGAAGAGACGCTCGCATACCGATTTCTCAATGCTTGCAAGCAGAGCGATATAAATTGGTAACAACTACCAGTTCCAACAGGTTTCTCAATATTTATATATCACTATGTATATATATTATAATAGATATATATATATAATATATATAATATATATATATATATATTAGTATATCTACTCAATCTGCAGACAGTGCCGTTTCGAACTTTGTGTGTTCTCATC